>LPNX010272185.1:452844-479855 GCA_001517045.1 Pseudotsuga menziesii | reverse complement strand
CTTCTTTACAAGAGTGCTTATTTATAGTGCACTTATTACAAAACCATGGGCTTAAACCATGGGCACCCCGAACCCTAAACCCTGGACTTAAACCATGGGATTATTACAAAAAGAAGGTTTTTACTCAACCCTAACACCCCTAAGACTGTTTTGAGTCATAACTCCACTTACAACTTCCACAAAAACCGTGGATTTACCAAAATTAGGGACCGTTAAGGTGCGCGCCCCAACACAAGGGTACCGCTCCTGGATAAAGGGGCATGCATGGTGCTGGGAATTTTCATGTAAGACTGATGAAAAACCATTTAGTTTCCACTCTAGAAGCTGGGATTCAGGGCAAGTAGGTATGTCAAATGTCTTATCACATGATGGTGACAGGATTTTGGTATAATAGGATGCCCCACAAAGCATGAGTCTTAGAGGGATACAATAAACTAGAGCTTTGAGAACAAGTCATCGCTAGGAGATGAAAATGTTGGCTTGATCAGAGTATGTTGTCAAGTAGGCATCTGTAGTACATTAGTATGTTGACTCATAGACACAAGTAACCAAACTCATAGCTGTAGACCGATACAAGGCAGATATATGAGTGGAATAAACAAGCATGTCTACTAGAAAATATTGTAGATCCATGTGATAAAGGATTCAAACTTGGACATAGCTACTAGACATACAACATAGATCTATGTCATACAGATGCAAATTTGAGCATAGCCACGACCATACAAATGTGGATCCATGCTAGATATACAAAACTCCATCGCAACCTAAGGGAAAAGCAATGAGCGCTTTTAAACAAATGCCCAGGGTCTTCGTCTCATCTTCCACAAAGTACGATTCTATCCATGTGACTACAATGATCTGAAGTCAAACATGGTAGAAACCACTTGATTACTGGCCAATGATGTGAACCATTAACAAGTGCGAGGGAGATCAACATTAATGTCAATGATTCCCAAGGTAACCTAGTACAATCTACTGAGTGTGAATAGATGTCTTGATTTCTAACACCCAGTCGATTCTATCGATCAAAGGTCAATGATGTGAACCTATGTTGAGAGTGAGAGAATATGTCATTAAGGCATACAAATCTCAAGGTAGTAAACATTGTTTCTAAGACTATTTCCTAGATGATGAGCTGATGTCGACGAGAATAGTCTCGTCGAAGGAGGGCCATGATGAGTCCCATATTGATGACATGAAACTCAGAACATAATTCTGGAATGATGCGAATGTAGTAACCATATGACTGACTCAAATATACTGACACAAAGACTATGTAGACTGCAGAGGTAAGACTTCTTCAAATCCCCTTTGAACATCGGGTGGCACAACAAAAAGAATTGGCACCATGACTAAACAGGATAGATACACAATGCGACAGCAGACAATGCATTCATTTGAAAGACTCAAAGGATTGACATGACTCGTGAAAGTGGATCGTCACGGAGATCAGCTGAATACCCAATTGACTGACATGATTGTATAGACAAGTGCCATGTTCAAAGGTAACAACAAACAACTGCCATTATTTGCAAGATGATTCCCTTCCCATTTCCCCCATCATGATTGATGAGTGCCTCTTTTCAGTTTTACGAGTTCAAAGAGGGTAACAAACACTTGATATAGCTTGTCGGAAGACAAGTCCAGACTCATATGTTTTACGAACCTGAGAGAGGAGGGGTTCGATCCCAAAATGGGTCTCTTAATGTTTAATTTAATGAGTCCACTAAAAGAAAAATCTGTATCGTTCATGTTTAGAGAGTCTGAATGAATATGGAAGAAGACTCCAAAGGGGTCCTTTTTCATATGATTTAGTCTCTAAGGCCCGAAAAAGTGTAAAATCATACCTTAGAGAAATATTCCAGTCATGATTGGCTGGAGTTATCCTTTTTCATAAATAGTCCTATCCGAACCGAAAAAGAGATAACCTACCGACGGACGGACGACTCTTTAAATACTTTAACGAGCTTGAAGAAGACAAGATCGCTCGATGATCTTTTCGTAATTAGGGAGCCTGAAAAGGGTTCAAAGAGAACTCCATGAGGTTTCTTTACACAATGTCATATTTTACGAGCTTGGAAAGAATTGAAAACAAACTTGATGACTTTTTTGAGTTTAAGGAGCCTAAAAAAGAGGTGAAAAGAGGACTCCATGGCGCTTCTTTACACAACATTGTATTTTACGAGCCTGGAAAGAAACTTGAATTGGACTCGGAACTTTGATACTAGATTTTAACGAGCATGAGAAAGTGTCATAATAAACGCTCGACAACCTTTTTCGTTTTGTGAAAGTATGAAAAATCCATAAACCAACTTCCCAAATATTTTTACTAGAGTTCCCTTATCCTGCAGACGACTCAGAAACAAGTGTTAAATGCATTCAAAAGCAACATTAAGGGATTACGACAAATAGAATTTGACTAAAACATGATTTTATATCAAAACTATAGTAAGTAGGACCCAAAAAATATCTATATAAGTCAAGTAAATATACAAAATCAAAACATTTCACTATTTACCTCTAGCAGAGAGCACTTGGAGCATTTTCTAGCCAAATCTTCCATAGCTGATACCGGGAGTTTCCACTGTTCGTTTTCAGCCTCGTAAGTTTTAGGTAACAGCTAAGACCCTTATATTTCATTTCATAGCTTCTATTTTGAGATTTTGTGGGGTTTTGGGCCTATATGGCAAGCCCTAAAACTCAATATGTGGGCACCACAGCTACCCCTAGTGGGATGCACGCTACCACCGAGAACCGCGCCAAGAACATGGTGGACAGGAAGTGTCACGACCTGTCTCCAACAGGGCATAGGCGGTGCCAACCATGGAGAACTTAAACAAATGATATGGGCAAAGAATACTCATTCTTTTGATTTGCAATGACTCAAGGATGATCCTAATGCATACCATTGTTGTTTTTGGTAGGTCTAGGTGACCCAAAACATGGTGATATGGAAGGAAAGAACATGTGATAATGAGGATGCTACTACTGAAAGAAATGCGGAGTGCATTGCTACACTTCAGGATTGTGGACTCCTGAAGTTCTTCCAGACCCCAAGCATGGTGTCCCATGAGAGATTACTGGAACACATACTATAGATGTGGAATCTAGAACAACAGTATTTCGAGGTGGGGGCACATATACTTACAGTGGAGGTAGAGGATATCTACTTCCTGACTGGCCTATTGAGACGGGGTGCCCCTGTCTCATTGACAGGTTCTCGTGGTAGGTACATTACTACCACATAGCTTATAGATCGGCACTGTGTACCAGGAACAGGTACGTCGGGGAAGAAAATATCCATCAGGGTAGTGACAGACAAGGCTCTATGGATCGTTCTATCACCATGCAGAGGGTGGCAGGTAGTCAGGGTGTGCACCAGGCTTCCAGGGCACACATGTTGTATGCCCTAGAGGCCATGACACCTACAATGTTCAACTGGGCGGAAGCAATGCTTCCAATCTTCAAGGATTAGCTGACTAAATGTCGGCACTGAGAGCTGAAGCAGTTTGGATTTGGTTCCATCTTAGCCTGCTTCTTCTTCAAGCGGGTTCCACAGATGAGGCCCCAATTGAATTTTTGGAGTTTTAGAGCACAAGACCCCCGTATGTTGAGGTGGGTCTAGGTCATGGCTCGCATAGGAGTGGGTAGGGGCAGGGTGAAGTTCGGTGATCCATTCTTCAAATGGTTGTGGGATCAGATGCTCATGGTCAAGGACTATATCTATGCAGGCACGAACTTCACAGGAGATCTCGACCTACCACTCCCACCTGGAGGGTAGTGGGGTGACATCGGTAAGAAGTAAGAAACCCTAAAATGGACAATGTTTTTATGTTTTTTGTGTTTTATATTTTTTATGATAAGTGATGAGACCTATTTGTTCTCATGCAGATGTTTGAGCAGCGAGGCCTAGAGGAGCATCTCCACTAGATAGGCAAGCAGGAGCTCACTTCATACCACGGGGTGATGATATCACCAGGGAGTTGGAGGAAAACCTAGAGAGGTTTCTCTAGACATCCCAGATGTTGACATAGATGACCTCCCAACTAGAGCAATTTAGCGGGAGTACCGAGCCAATTTAGCAAGCTACTACGTAGGGTGGCTCAAGCAATGATGTGCTATCACAAGCACCATTAGTGTATGAGACATGTATACTAAAAGCTGATAGATTCAAGATTTTGTATGATGGTTTTTCTTGAAAGCCTACATGCTTCAGATGAGGTCTTGGGACCTATTTTTTGTAAAACCTTTTCGTATATATATATACATACTTTTACATGGTGTTTATATGTTTCAAATGGACAATGCTTTTCTATGAGTTTTATGTGTCTTTAAATGTTTATTTATAATGTACCATGTTTGATTTAACGTCATGAATGGGAAATATGCCAATCTAGGATGTAATTAGCCAATGAGTCAGCAACTACATTCTATTCCCTAGGGATATGCCTATAGGTAATGGTTCCAAACGATCTTTCTAACAAACGTACCCTCCAAAAGAGGCAGAGGAGTACCGGATTCGTAATGGTGTAGACATGGTTTAAATGAAAAACCATGAGTTGTGAGTCCATCAAGACTACTAGATCACAGACATCCTGGGAGGCAGCTTTAGTCAGAAGACTGATGACTACTTCATACTCGGTGATGTTATTAGTAGCAGGACCTAAACAAACCGCTCCTGACCTAACCAAATCTTCAGCTGGGGAATAGAGAACCCAAGCAGCCGAGGCTAGATTCAAGGTGTGGTAGCAAGCACCATCAGCAAATTCGTAGAAATCCATCTGCATGACCAAAACATGGTATAAATAGATGCGGACACTAAAACTCAAAACCATCTTGAAAATACTAAAAGCACACCGAAAGTCAATAAATATACATATATACAAGATACTATCTACGAAAAACTAGGCATAGTACCTTTTTAGGTACAACCCATTGTGAGGTTACCCAAATGGATTCCATCATAATCAACTAACTCGTAAGCTCCTTTCTCTAACACCTTAGAAATAACGAAAGGTCCATACCACATGGACTCGAACTTACCCTTCCCTAGTTTGTCATATCTCTAGTCATAAGTCAATACTAGGTCACCATCATTGAAAACATGAGACTGGACAGATTTAACGTACTATGCCTTGATGCGTTTCTTATGTGCCTCATTAGCTAAGGAAGCATCTCTGCGAGTCTCATCAAGGTTATTCGAGTACAAAAATATCTCTTCCTCTACAGAAGTGTCTGGGAGAAGTTCAACGACAAGTTGTAAAGATGGAATATGGCATTGGATCGATAAGACAACTTCAAGTCCATAGACAAGCTGGAATGGTGTGAAACCAGTAGCTGTTTTCATAGAAGTCTGATAAGCCCAAAGAGTGAAGAAAAGGACGACATGCCAATTGGATTTATGATCTCCAACCATCCGATGAAGCATAGTTTTCAAAACCTTGTTAATGGCCTCTACCTGACCATTAGCTTGCGAATAATATGGCATAGAGTTTTCATGGTGAAAACCTAGCTTGGCACTCAATTCGTCCATCATTTAATTACGGAAATGGGATCCATGATTAGTAATGATGGACTATTGAACTCCTAATCTAGTTGTGATATGATTGAACAAGAAGAGAGCAGCAGTCTTACCATCTTTTGCATATGTAAGCATGGCCTCAACCAATTTTGTGAAATAATCCATGGCTACAATGATGTAACCATGCCCCCCGGCTAAGGTAGGCTTACAATGCATGAAGTCAATCCCCCATTTGGAGAATGGACCAACGTCAATGATGGGGTGAAGTAGAGCAGGATGGGTGCACTTTTTGGAATAAAAATGTTGACAAGGTGGCCATTTCTTAACAACCTCATGATAGTCTTTGAAGACAGAAGGCCAGAAATACCCAGCGCAAAGGATTTTCTGGGCTGTAGCCATCCCAGATAAATGACTGCCACATGCTCTAGAGTGGAAATAATTCAACACGTGTTCATCCTCCCCATGGGTGAGGCATCACTGGAGAATGGAGTCAACCCCACGTCTATACCAGGTATCATTCAAGATAATATATTATTTCGCGTGGTGACGGATATGGTGATGATCATTGTGAGATAAATGCGGTTGAAAATGCTGGTTTGGAGATAAATCAACAAATCTCCATACCAGGGATCAGTAGTGCTAATCAAGAACAGGAATTCATCCAAAAATGAATCACTGGGCTCAGATTCCATTGTAGCATAGGGAATATCACACATAAGCTCTGCAAAAACCAAAAATTTATTTGATGTGGCTTTGGGAAACTCTAGATCGAACTCCTGAAGGATAATGATACAATGGGAGTACTTGCCCCCGAGTACCTGATGAGTCAGAATGTAGTACATCAGGTTCTGGTATGTGAATATGGTGGTAGTGCGAAGCAGAATGTAGTGACGAAACATTTGTACAACAATTACCGTGGCCAATGCTAACTTCTCCACCTGTGAATAACGGGTTTTAGAATCGATAAGGTTCTTACTGGTGTAATAAATCACATGCTCCTAACCGTGGAGATTGTCTTGCACTAAAACCATGGCGATGGTAGTAGCGGAGGTAGCAATATACAATAGAAAGTCCTTTTAATAATACGGGGGGTGTATCACAGGTGAATGAGTCAAAGCATGCTTAAGATTATCAAAGGCGCATTGGGCCTGGTCATCCCAGAAGAATGGAGTATTCTTCTTGAGGAGATGCATATAACCGTACGTTTTCTCTATGAAATTGCACACAAAATGACGGAGAAATTTTTCCTTCCCCTGCAAACTTTGGAGTTCAAGGAGGTTGGTTGTGGCTGGTAGATCAATAATAGAGTTAATCTTCAAAGGATCGATCCGAATGCCATCTTTGGATACCACAAATCCAAGAAGACGTCCTGTCTCAATGCAAAAAACAAATTTATGCGAATTGAGTCATATATTATAATGATGGCATCTCAGGACTATGTCTCTGAGATGACCAGGGTGGTCCTCCCGTCACTGTGAATGAGCAGGGAGGTCTTCAAGGTATGATTCAACAATATGTTTAATGTCATGAAATGCATAGGACATCGCACTCTAGAACGTGGCTCTAGCATTTTTCAAGCGGGAAGGTAACTTCCTATACGCAAAGGTTCCCCATGGGAAAATGAATGTCATCTTATGTTGATCGGAGGGAAATATCTCAATCTGATTATAGCCAAAGAAGCCATCCATGAATGAAAAGATGACACTTCCATCACAGTTGTTGATAATCTGATCGATGTGCGGGGTAGGAAAGTTGTCCTTGGGACAAGATTTAATTAAATCCCTAAATTCGATGCAGACTCTAATGGTGCCCTACTTCTTATTGATAGGGACAATGTTCGATACCCATTCCGTCAGAGGTACAGGATAAATAAAACCAGCTTTCAGAAGTTTCTCAATCTCAACTTTAATAGCTGTGGCCTTCCACGGATGGACTTGCCTAAGTTTCTGCCTGACAGGTTTAGCCATGGGATAAGTTTTAATCTCATGGACCAATCCCCGGCATCTCTTCATAGGACTAGGCAAAAATATCATGAAATTCCTTAAAAAATGCCTTATATGCTTTATATTCATTTGTGGAGCAGTTCTACCCAACATGAACATGCTCAATAACATCAGGCTTGGCTGATATGTCAATTGGGTTCATCTGAGTAATGTTGCAAAGGTTTCCTGTACAATCTGTATCTTGCAACAATATAGGACTTTGCGGAACGTTGACAATATTAGTAGGAAACAAGGATGTGAAATCATGGCTACCCGAACTGGTATTGGGGAGGAACATGGATCTATGATGGTGATCCTCCCAAATGGGCTCATCCGTATTCATGATCTCCATAATGGACTCTTCGAAAGGAAAAGTATCGGAGAGATAGTCTAGAACAGGAAGAGAAGGTTCTAACCAGTACGGTAAATGGTAAGGATCCGAAGCCACTAGATGAAGGTCATCAGTGTGATCATCAGAAAAAGTTTGAATGGTGTCATACATAGCTTCATGAGGACTCAACGAGGTGGAATCAACAACATTTTTTCCCTTAGGCTTGCAATAAAATGAGGCGATCATATGTACTGTCATGGTATCCATGCTAGAAGGAGTATATGGAAAAATACCCATAAGGGATGAGTCCTTCAGCATGCCTACCCCAATCGACTAGTAAGGAGGAGGGAACTGGCCTAACATGGGGATGTTATTATCCATGGAGGTAGTAACATTCGGCGTACAGAAATCAAGCTAATCAATAGTAACAATTCTCCCTAGATGCAGGAATTGGACTGTTCGAAATACTGTTGAAGCAACAACAGTCATGGCATAGAACCAATTCCTTCTTATAAGGAGGTTGTAATCTAAAGGGGCATCTACCACTTCTACTTGGATGGAAACATTTTTCCCCCCAGCTCTACCGTGAGGGTTGATATGAGACCATGGGGTTGAAAACCCCGTCCATCAAAGGCTTTAAGGGTCGTAGGTGATGTGACAAGCTCGAGAGAGCCAAGAGCTTTCCAACAAGTTAGAGATAACACCGAGGTCGAAGCTCCTTCATCTAGTACCGTTCGAAATAATTTCTTTCCCACTACTTTCGTAATGATCTAAAAAGCAAGTTTATGTGGTAATCTAGGTTTATAGTTCTCAACATTAAAATGAATCAAGTTAGTGTTATCCGGGTCTATAGCTCCTAAACCTGTCAACAAGTTCTTGCGCTTTGTGGGGAAACTTCGGAGTACTTCTAGGCTAGACATCGCACAAGGTGCCTGAGTGAGATCTTCAACCACATTATAGAATTGAGCATCTCAGGAATTGGGATTAAAGACAACCTTCTGAAGAGTACTATTTGGTGGGCACAAAATCATGTTGAGAGTAGGCTTCTCGATAGATAAAGGGATAGCAGACGACGATTCTAGAGAACTAATAGAGGGAGCTTTCCCTGAAGAAGATTGATCTTATTTCGTATCTACGGGTTTATCATAATTATGGCTTCGAGTTTGTAGATGGATGGTATCTGAGGACATCATACGAATTTCCTCTGATGAACTAGAGTTACCCTGGTTAGACATGTGGTTTACCAGTTGTTGTTGAGAGGGAAAGGGATCTGTAAGTACTGCAGTTGCGGGATTAGACTTCAGAAACTAGGATATTTCATCTTGACGGGGACACACCTTTGAAAAATGGTCACCACCATATAACAGACAAGGATATTTAGTCTTCATTTTCCCTTTTTCATTGTCATTATTGTTCGGTCATGGGGTCTCCTGTTGGTTTCCAGGTTTTTTACTTCTATTTTTACCTTTTTTTTATTACCCGAGGTTTGAGTACTTTGAATAGAATTGACCTCGGCGGAAACCTTAAGAGTCGAAGGAGTAGCAGTTTAGGTTTTCTTGGTAGGTTTTGTTTGGGATAGGGACTGGATTGAACCAACAAGCCCATCAACAGGTACTTCTGCTGGTGGCTTGGCAGAGTTAGTGCTGGGGCGAGGGGCTTGAGGAATCAGGTCATAAAGAGTTCCAGAATGGGAATAGACCAAGTCTAGGTACTGTTGGGGTGTGCACCTTAACGGTCCTCAAATTTGGTAACTCCACGGTTTTTGTGGAATCTTGTAAGCGGATTTGCGATTCAAAATAGTCTTAGGGGTGTCGGGGTGGAGTCAAAGCCCTCTTTTTGTAATTGTCCATAAATTTCAGGTGTAAGCCCATGATTTTCTAATAGTGCACTTGTATAAATAGGCACTCATGTAAAGATGTTAAGGGTATCTAATGAAATGAGGATCATATGATGCAAAAACATTAGATCTATTTTTGGGTTTTAAGGTCAAGTCCCAGCTGTGTGTGTGGATGACCTCTGCAGCTGTGTGCGCAGAGGGTTTTGTAAGGAAAGGAACTGTAGCTAAGTGCGTAGCTTAGATATTGTAAGAAAGGAACTGCAGCTAAGTGCATAGTTAGACTTGAAGGGTGGATCTGCTGTTGAGTGCGCAGATCAGAACTATTGTTTTGTAAAAGGTTGAATAAAAGCGCAGTTTTGTGGACGTAGCCCCTACACTAGGGGTGAACCATGTTATATCTGGTGTTGTGGTTCTTTTGTGTTGTTTCTGTTATGGTTTTATTTTATGCATTGATAAGAAGATAATTGATAAAGTAAGATAACTGCTAAATAATAACTTTGTTGTGAATTCCCAGTTAAGGGTTAAGCAAGAAACTATTTGTTCATTTAACTGCGAAGCTATTTAAATACAAGTCGAAGCTCTGTATTGTATGATTATTATTTGTTAAGGCTAAAGGTACAGTAATATCCCTCTTCTGCTTGCAGAAACTTGGTTCTGCGGCACCCCATAGCTGTTTCGGGTGAGACTGCAACCTGTTCACAGGTTGTTGCCGAAAGGGCCAACACTGTGGGTCTTTTTGTTGGTGCAAAGTTAATGGTATAAAACCCGGGTCTGCCCTAAGCCCAAAAAATTGGTTCTGTTTCCGGTTGAACTCAGTATCTGCTCAAGAGGGATCTACGTCGTACCTGAAGGGCTATGTTTTGGAGGCCCTCAGTAAAATAAATCAGTGATTGGGTTGAAGCTACCTATTTGAAATTTGTTGAACAAGAAAAAAAGGACCCTCATCGTAGCTCAGACGACTTCTTGCAAAGGTACGTTTTTTCGGATGTTTATGAAATTTTCTTTAGTAGTATCCACATAGAATTGCACCAGTGGCTATCTAGGTTGACAGAAAGAAAGACAAACTTCAACGAAGATCGGTTTCCTGATTGGACCCCCGCAAGAATTAACATATTGAAAAGAGTGAATAACGCGATATCACGAGCTGTTGATTTCTGGACAACGCGAACCCTTGAAGCATTTGCGACAGAATTTGCCATCGACACAAGTACCTCTTTTAGAAAAGATGAAAAGCAGTTCTTCAAAGTACCAAGGGGTAAGTACCTAAATTCATTTAGTCTGCATATTAAAATGCTCTTAGCTAAGAAGGGAATATTTCTTATAGAATCAGATTGCTAGATTTATTTTTACTAACCTTTGTTTGGAAGTGAAAGTAACTTCGATGAGAAAAGTGGTCTGTTGCGAAGCGATAAAAGATACAAGAGAAACCTAGAATCCTATACCCTAGGCCAGAATACCGAGTATACGCCAGAAGAGCCTAAATCTAAAGAAACCCCTTTTGTTAGAAACCCTCCTATAACTTCACAGCGAAAATATGTTACCCCTGAGAACCCGTCGCAGTCTAGAAG
The DNA here is from genome assembly GCA_001517045.1 of Pseudotsuga menziesii. Classification (NCBI taxonomy): domain Eukaryota; kingdom Viridiplantae; phylum Streptophyta; class Pinopsida; order Pinales; family Pinaceae; genus Pseudotsuga; species Pseudotsuga menziesii. Next base: position 468,613 of record LPNX010272185.1, on the reverse strand, counting down.
TAACCCTAGCCTGAGTATTCCTGTCGCAGGTCAGTCTACCCCAGTAAGTTCTCCCCCCCCTCAGTCCACTATGGCCCATATGACCGATGATATCAAGCTCCCAGTATTCAAAGGAACTGGATCAAAGGATCCAAAATAGTTTTGGTTTTTATGCGAAGCTGTGTGGACTGCTAAGAACATTTTGGATCAAGATATAAGAAGAGCGCAGCTGGTCATTCCTTTTAGAGACCGAGCTTTGACCTGGTTTATGAAATTTTCCAGTACTCAGAACCATGTCTTGGATGATATTAAAATAGCAATGATCAAAGACTTCAATAAGCCTAAATCAGAGTCACAGTGTATAACTGAATTGAAAGAGATTCAATAGAGGCGAGATGAATCAATTTGGGACTTTGATCAGAGGTTCAAAGTTCTGCTAGATCAAGTTAGTTTCACTATTGGACCAGCGCAGCATAAGGAATGGTTCATTGCATCCTTATTACCTCATATCAGAATGCCACTCATGCAACAGAAGGTTGCTGATCAGCAAGAGGCTTTGGAGATTGCCATGAAACTGGAGACAGCTCCTGTCGAAGATAATTCTGCCATATCCCAAATACAAGCGCAGTTATCAGAAATGGATTTGGAGTTGCGCGACATGAGAAAAGGGAAATCTATTCATGAAGAGGTGTGGTGTGCATGATGTAGGATAGAGGTTCATGACAAGGAATAATGTCCTGCGCTAAGAAATTACCTCAATACTGGTGCGCCAAACCCATTTAACCCTAATGTTCCATTAGAGGAAATTTGGGGTCTAAAATGGGCCTTATAAGAAAACGTGCCAAAATAATTTTTTGTGAGTTGGAATTCAAGAACCAATAGAATTTCAATAAAATAAGTCAACCATAATGGTTGAATTGACATATTTGTCATTAAAAAAAACTACTTTTTTTGTTCGTATTTTCGACATATCTCATTGTGTTTTTACTCAAATTTAGATCGGGAGAGCTCGTTGGATGCGGAATTTGATTCCGCATCCAACGAGTACCCACACTGCATATTGTTGATGGACCCCGCTACCCCAAAAACAAGAAATACATGAAAAAATGTGGGGTATTTCATCACGTTTTTTCAGGTATTTCTTGTTTTTGGGGTAGCGGGGTCCATCAAAAATATGTAGTGTGGGTACTCGTTGGATGCAGAATCAAATTCCGCATCCAACGAGCTCTCTCGATCGAAATTTGAGTAAAAGCACAGGGAGATATGTCGAAAATACGAACACAAAAAGTAGTTTTTTTCTTTCTTCCTCTAAAATTAATCAATATTATTTTATTATTTTAACTATTATTTTATTATTTTCCTTAGGAGGCCCATTTTAGACCCCAAAATTCCTCTAATGTATATTGTGATATTTGTAGAACAACTGGCCAGCATCGACCTGAAGACTGCTATCTGCTACAAAGATATGTTCAAGTCCCCAAGAATCCTTATTGCAAGTTCTGTAAGTCAGTACGACACAACGAAGAGGAATGTTGCAGCTTTGACCTTATGAGAGAGCGAATCTATGATGCTTATAGGGTACAAAACGATGCACAAGGCAATGATGGATATGGTTACCGTGGTAGTACATCAGGTCGAGGTACTTTTGGAGGTCATGGTCATGGTGGTATGCCTGGAAGAGGTCAAGGCCAGGTTGTGTGCTATAACTGTAATCAGGCATGACATCTAGCTAGATACTGTTGGAACCCAACTACGACATGTCGATATTGTAGAGCAGTAGATCATGTCATTGAGCAATGCCCACAGCTGATAGCCAAGATACAAGAAATAAATAGTGCTCCTCCTCAGAATATTCAGATGATTACTGTAGAGTAAAGACTTGTCCCAGCCATTAACATTGTTACAAGGAGTGGAGCTATGAAGCAAGTGCAGAATAAGGAGAAACAGCCTGACGAGGCTTGGGTTCGTAAGACCCCAGAGAAAGTTCCAACCTTTGATGTGGGAAGAGAAAAAGAAACATTTATGGAAGCAAAAAAGACTTTGTTGATCCGAGCACAGCAGTAGCACCTATGCAGCAGCATCAACAACAGTCACAGTCTCAAGAAGCTTCAATAGATAAAGTAAGTACACCGTCGACATTTTTACAGAGTTGTATGAAGCTCTTATGAAATCAGAATTCTTTAAATGAGTTACAGAAAGTTATTGCTTCTTGTAAGCCTCAGCGAAGATCTGGTAAAGAAAAAATTGTCAATAGAGTTAGAAGAACTGGAAGAGAAATGAGATTGCATGCTCAGATATTAGGGTATGACATGACTGATATTATTTTAGACATGGGATCAAAAGTAAATGTCTTAACTAAGTAGACATGGGAACAAATGGGAAAACCTACCCTTGAATGGTCCCCTATACAATTGAGATTAGCCAATGAGCAGAAGATTGTGCCCCTAGGAAGATTCCCTAGTGTCCCAGTAGACATTGATGGAGTTAGTACCTTAGCAGATTTTGAAGTCATTGAAATAATTGATGATAGCAATCCCTATCCAGCGTTGCTAGGAATTGAATGGGCAATAGAGAATTCTACAATAATCAACCTTAAGAGCAGGCAGATGACTTTTGAAGGTAAAGGCTTGAGAGTCATAGTACCCTTGGACCCTTCTCAAGGAGAAAGGTACATAGAGCTAGTCAGAGATGAATATCAGTATGTTTTGGATCATATCTACAACATCACAGCTAAAGAAGAAGACTATGTTAACCCTACTCTTGAAGGTATAATGGACTAGAAGTGTGATAGTTCTTGCATGACTGATTCAGATGAAGGTTTAGAGAATTGGAAGAATAGACTTTATGAACTACATGGACATCGATGTGCAAGAATTACCAAGTCTCTCAGATGGCTTGGCTCACAGACAAGAGTCTTACCTATTTTTGATGGCTTGACAAACCCCGAAAAGTTTATTTTGCAATTTTTAGAGCAGGTACCAGATTCACAGAAAATGGAGACTCTAGATTCAATATTTAGAGCCACAGCTGCTAGATGGTGGAATGGTCATAAAAAGTACATTCATAGTTGGGAAGCTTGTCAAAAGTTCCTTCGCCTGAGATTCAAGGATCGACCTCAGGAGGTGAGAAGCAGATTTAATGGTAAGACTAGCCCTCAGGAACATTTGGAGCAATGTTACAAAGCATGGAATCATGTACCTCGTGAAGAATGGGTACATAGGTTTGTGCACACTCTGGAACCTGTAGCAAAGAACTGGTATGCAGAGGTGGAGCTTCACCATGGTACTGCAAGTTGGGATAGTCTTGTTGATAGTTTTGTGCTGACATTTTATATTAATGAGGTTTTTCCTGCATTGGACACAACTATTAGGTTGATCCATACTAAGGTGTTTGATGATAAAGAAATAGCAAAGTACCAATCTGATTGGAAGGAACAAGAAGCTAATGCAGTAGAATGCTATAACCTCGCAATTGACGAGGATGGAGACCTGCACAATATTAACATTCCTGAGTCAAAAGGACACTGCGAAGTACATGGACCAATCGTTGAAGCACCAGAATTGACTAATCCCTTAAAGATAAGGAAAGTAAACATTGGGTCAGAAGAAATGCCTAAGTATGCCACTATTGGAGATTATTGGGATGAAGAAACAGTAAGCAAAGTGACCCAACTTCTCCATGAGTATCAGGACCTATTTCCGATGAAGTTCTCAAAAAAGAAAGGTATCCTTGGTGATATAGGAGTGCTAAAAATCCCTTTGAAACCTGATGTGAAGCCTGTCAAACAACGCCCTTATAGGCTGAACCCCAAGCATAAAGAAAAAGTTAGGATGAAGTTAGAAAAGATGCTCACTACAAGAATTAGTGAGGTTGTCCAAGAAATTATGTCGTGGTATACGGATGTGTCGAAGGTCCCTATTGTGTCAAAGCTAAAGTTAGTGGTTGTGCCGAATAAGAAAGGCATGTCGAAGCCTAAAATGCGACCGTTGGGAAAAATCAGAATTGGCGGCACCGGTACGTTAACTACATTAACTACTTGTAATAATGAGATTTTGGGAAATCTAGCCGAAAGCAGTTTACTATCTTTGCCAACAAGATTCTCCCACCAGATAAGCAGCAGAGTGTCCCGGGACGGGACACTGGTGAGTCTTAGGGGCCTGTTGGGGCGCGCACCTTAACGGTCCTCAAATTTGGTAACTCCACGGTTTTTGTGGAATCTTGTAAGCGGAGTTGCGACTCAAAATAGTCTTAGGGGTGTCGGGGTGGAGTCAAAGCCCTCTTTTTTGTAATTGTCCATAAATTTTGGGTGTACGCCCATGATTTTGTAATAGTGCACTTGTATAAATAGGCACTCATGTAAAGATGTCAAGGGTATCTAATGAAATGAGGATCATATGATGTGAAAAAGTTAGATCTATTTTTCGGTTTTAAGGTCAAGTCCTAGCTGTGTGCGTGGACGACCTCTGCAGCTGTGTGCACAGAGGGTTTTGTAAGGAAAGGAACTGCAGCTGAGTGCACAACTTAGATATTGTAAGAAAGGAACTGCAACTAAGTGCGCAGTTAGACTTGAAGGGCGGATCTACTGTTGAGTGCGTAGATCAGAACTGTTGTTTTGTAAAAAGTTGAATAAAAGCGCAGTTTTGTGGACGTAGCCCCTACACTAGGGGTGAACCACATTATATCTGGTGTTGTGGTTCTTTTGTGTTGTTTCTGTTATGGTTTTATTTTATGCATTGATAAGTAGATAATTGATAAAGTAATATAACTGCTAAATAATAACTTTGCTGTGAATTCCTAGTTAAGGGTTAAGAAAGAAACTATTTGTTCATCTAACTGCGAAGCTATTTAAGTACAAGTCAAAGCTCTGTATTATATGATTATTATTTGTTAAGGCTAAAGGTACAGTAATATCCCTCTTCTGCTTGCAAAAACATGGTTATACGGCACCCCATAGCTATTTCGGGTGAGACTGCAACCTGTTCGCAGGTTGTTGCCGAAAGGGCCAACACTGTGGGTCTTTTTGTTGGTGTGAAGTTAATGGTATAAAACCTGGGTCTGCCCTAAGCCCAACAGTTACTGAGCTCGACTAATAGCTTGCTCTTCAGTAATGACACCGCCCATAGCCACATCTCGGGAAATAGTAGGCAACACGGACGTAGTGAACCAATCAGCTAACAACTGATCCGAAATAGGGGCCTTAATAAGCCTTCTCCGCCTTCTCCACTCATGAACATGATCAGAAATGTGGGTGGAGGTGTTTTGTCGTAGAGGAGTTAAAAGTTCAGTGCCCATTTCATAACGAATAGGTAGTTGAAAGTGTGCAAGGAACAAGGTTTCCAACGAGCCAAAATCCACAAACGAATGTTGTGGCAGTTCAATGTACCACTTCGCAGCCGTACCAGTCAAAGTTCACTGAAGCATTCATAACCAAACAGAATCATCCATGAGGGAGTTCGAAGAACACCATAAATGAAAAGTCATAACATGGTTCCGCGGATCTTCACCCTGCTTTTGATCGAATTTTGGAATATCCGATGGTAACTTTACCGGAATGGGAGGCCACGAGGGATTGTGTCGAACTGGATCATTAATCAACTTGGAAAAATCAGGCAAGTCCAAAGTTGCTAGGAAAGGTAACTATCTATTGGGTTACACATACTGGTAATATTGATATGGCATATAATTACTAGTAGGACCATAGGTAGACTGATAAACAGGATGTTGTGAGGAACAACCACTGGAAGATATTCCCATGGGGGGTTTATTTCCATAATTAGGACCGTTAGGACCACTAGGGCCTCTAGGAGGAGGAACTCCAGGTCCATCGAGACCACCAGGGCCACCAGGACCACCAGGAGGCAAACCACTAGATCCTTCGGAGCCTCCAGGAGGTGGTAAACCTCCAGAGCCACCGAAACCACTAGGTGGAGGGCCACCAGACCCTTCAGAGCCAAAAGGAGGAAAGCCACCAGGTCTCCTAGCACCACTAGGACCATTAGGACCATAAGGAGGAACTTTGACAGATCCTCTAGGACCATTAGGTCCCCCAGGGGGAGGACCTCCATAAGGTGGTCCTCTCGTAGTATGTATAGGTATCCCTCCCATAGCTGGCATGTAAGACCAGTTGGGTTTCCCCCATGGCATCAAAGTGTTACTAGGGTATGGAATTATAGCATAAGGCATTTCTGTAGGATTAGATGGATGATTACCTATAGGTATTTGATAACCATAACCTCTAGAAGACTGAATGATAATAGGTTGTGCCCCCAAGGGATGACCTGAAATGGATGGGGGATTTACCACATTAGTATGGGTGGGACGGACATAAACTATAGATGGTTCTATGTTAGAGGTCTGTCTCTGAATAGCAACAGTTTCAGTGTCAAATAACATAGGTTGTGCCAGGGGTTTCCCCCCGACACTAGAAGGTGTAACGTAACAGGAATTGAAGGTTGAATCTCAGGTGCAGAAGACCTGGGAAGATTAGGGATAGACATATCATGAGAGGTGATAGGGGTGGTATCTTGAACTGGGTTGCAGGGTGTCAATGGACGATCTATAATTGGTTCAATGGGTCTCATAGATTCAGCGAGTGAATGATATCCCCTAGGAACATATGTGGACCTTGGTAGTGTTGGACCTAATATTTCATCTATATTCCTATCAATCTCCTTCATGTGGAGAATGACAGAACAGTATTGCCTACATTCTTCTTCAATTTTAGAAGAGATTCCATGGGTTCCAAATGAAGCAATGGATTGACCTATAGGGGTTTCCCAAAATGAAGCACTGGGACCAAAATCTGGGCGAGAAACATCATCAACACATCCTTCCACGGGAGAATGGAATGATGAATATTCCTAGGAAAGTTGTTGGACCAAGGGAGGCGAGTGTGAAGAATATGGTACTCCACTTTCCACAGCCACAATATCTCCCACATGGGAGGTGGTAGTAGCTCCTTGGTCGATAGCTTCCATAGGATTTTCTCCTGAACCAAGAATAAAATTAGGTGGCAAGCCCCGTACTCTCCTGGACTGTCTTAACTTAGCCAGTTTGTACAGTTCCTATCTAGCCTAGAGTCTAAAAATATAGAAAACACACCAAAAGACTTCCCTACACAAACTATAGGTCAATAGAAGATGACTTAAAATGATAGGAGGAGTTCAAAAAGTCAGGTCTCTCACTAGGATTGTCAGGAAGGCACCACTTGCGATATACCTTGAGGGTACGTGCGTAGTAATCTCCCCGAATGCTGTTTTTAGTGTATGGATCCAAATAAGACGGCCAAAGGAGTACCCTACACAAACTATAGGTCAAAATAGGAAGACTTAAAATGATAGGAGGATTTCAAAAAGTCAGGTCTCTCACTGGGATTGTCAAGAAGGTGCCACTCACAATATACCTTGAGGGTACGTGCGTAGTAATCTCCCCAAATGTTGTTTTCAGTGTATGGATCCAAACAAGACGGCCAAAGGAGTTCCCTACACAAACTATAGGTCAAAACAAGAAGACTTAAAATGATAGGAGGAGTTCAAAAAGTCAGGTCTCTCACTAGGATTGTCAGGAAGGCGCCACTCGCGATATACCTTGAGGGTACATGCGTAGTAATCTCCTTGAATGTTATTTTCAGTGTATGGATCCAAAAAACACACCAAAAGACTTCCCTACACAAACTATAGGTCAAAACAAGAAGACTTAAAATGATAGGAGGAGTTCAAAAAGTCAGGTCTCTCACTAGGATTGTCAGGAAGGCGCCACTCGCGATATACCTTGAGGGTACGTGCGTAGTAATATCCCCGAATGTTGTTTTCAGTGTATGGATTTAAAGAATATGGCCAAAGGTATTTTCTCAGATAGATAAGGTACCCTAGTGGGGTCTCCTGATATACTCAAGGTACGTGGGGGCTTGAATCGGTAGTAGTGTTGTCTAATGCATAACCGTACACAAGGGGTCTTCCGATATACAATCAAGTACATGAAGTACCTTTCTATATACCTCAAGGGTATGTGAAAGGCCATTCGATATATCGACGGTACATGGAAGAACTACGCGAGTCCTGGAATGTAATGCTGACAAATAATGACAGCTCCTACGCTTAACGATGCCCGAACACGTCTCTAACCTATCACTCAAGTTACGACGTAAATTTTAACCTACAACTACCATTAAATTTAACTTATATAGTTAGGTGAATGCATGATTTTTTGATAGAAAAGTAAAACCATGCAGTATGATTGTGCAAATGTTCACTTTACCGTTCAGTATGCCTACTTACGGGAGGGAAGAGAGTGTTTTCTTTTTTGTTTCAAACCAAAAATACTTCCAAACAACAGTCATGAACATCAAATCAAAGACAAGCAAACAATTTTACAACACTGATTTCTTCTTTTCGAAAGCAAATGATAAGGTTGAGGATCTCTTTTCCTAAAAGAAAAACTAAAGGCACACCTACATGCAAATGCACTCTATCTTTTCAATTTTCTCAAACACATAAGCAAATCTAACTTAAAACTACCATTTTCTTTTATATTTTGATCGAGATAGTCCTAGATGCATGAGAGACGAAAGATCATGAAGGTCATGAAAGCTTGCAAAGCCAATCAGAAAACTCAAATCCAACGCTCAAAGATGATGTCCTAGTCTCAGTCAAAACTTTTCTTTTTCGAAGGAAGAAATAAGAAGTTTACTATGCAAGTAAGAAATGAGACCCAGAAGCTAATCTAGTGTTCTTCTTTCAGTTTATGCAACTAAAAGAGATTTCAATAACACCCCAAACTTTTCATAAAACAAGGAATCCTTCTTTAAACACAACCAATCAAGCATAGAAGTGGATGAACAATAAAAACGACTTAAAAAAACTTTTGAAATTCCACTCAAATCAGTCTTAAGTCATTGAATTAGCAAGCCTCACACATCAGATTCAGTAACACAAGCCTGATAACAGAACTGAAAGCAGTCAAAATCCAAATTTTTGCAAAGAAAAATGAGGAAAAAGTGTTTTGGGATGATGCCTACCTGGCACTGCGCTTCGTAGGTGTTTGACAGAGCATTTCCAAGACAACACCACTCCTTGGAAATAGGTTATAGGCAGTGGCACTGCTTATTGCTCACTTTGTTCAAGCGGTGGCACTGCTCCTCATACACAGCATGGGCGCGGTTCCCTGTACATCAACAAAACAAAAAAATGATGGATCAGATCAGAAAAGACTAGATCAAGGAAAATATTGTTGAATTGAGTATCGAAACAGAGCATAAAAGACCAAAATGACTCAGATCTGAACAGATCTGGAAATTTCAAACCCAAATAATGCAAGTTATAAAGTAGATCTAACTGAAGAGAGTTGAAGAAAACGGAGCCTGGATTTGGACAAGAGTTGCAGACTGAGGAAGATTAGAACAACTGATACGCATGCTCCCCAGCGGAGTTGCCAGATTTGTTAGCTAGAATATTTCACCTCCTGTGGAAAGCAAGGTGTTCCACTGGTCTAAATGGTTCAGATCCAGAACAAATAGAGGACAGAGGTTGAAGACTCTCCCTAGACATTGTAGATATCTGGAATACAAGGCTTTGATAGTCCACCTGTGCACCTGCAATCAAGCTCAACATGAAATAGATCAAACAAACCAGAATATGATCTACTAATCTATGCTAGTGACTAAGTAATCTAGCAACATATATGTGAAATCACAACAACAACAACATTTGTGGGATAGAAATAAACTTGCATTAATGAAATATGAAGAAGTTTACAACCAATCCTTAGTGTTGATATGCATCTCCATGAAACCACATTTTCATCCCCAAAAGCTCCGACTCTAGCTCTCTATGCTCTCTCCAAATGATCTTGGGCCAAGGATCAATCCAACAACATAACAATACCTTCAAATGTTCTCCCCTCAACCATGGCTATGAGCTCATATTTATAGGGCTTTAATGAATAGAGTAGGTTGAGAAATTAGTGGGTAAGGTGGCCTCTAAGATCCTAGGATGAGGGATCTTGATCTTAACCAACCCACAACAGTAGGGATAAGGGAGCACACGAGGGTTATCATCTAGAAGCCTCGAGAAACTTATCTTTTTCCATTTTTACCCAGGGTAGCATGTTTCTCCTTCTATGACAGAGAAGTTCTGGTAATAACCGCTTATGGACCAAGGGCAACAAGCGGTGGCACCGCTTATGGGCAACAAATGATGGGCGATGTGAACAAGGGTATCGCTACTAGATAAAGGGGCATGCACGGTGCTGGGAATTTTCATGTAATATCGATGAAAAACCATTTAGTTTCCACTCCAGAAGCTAGGATTCAGGGCAAGTAGGTATGTCAAATGTCTTATCACATGATGGTGACAGGATTTTGGTATAACATATGTAATTTTTTATAAATCATATATATTAGGCTATTGAGCCAAATGAGAACTTGGTTTAGTTATGTGTTTGTATGGACCCTCATGATATAATATAATCTGTTATTCTACATCTATGTTCTGGTCTCTTGTCTCTGTTATGTCTGTATGCGTTAATGTGTATTATTGGTAACCCTCTGTGATCCATGAGATTACAACATATCACGATATACCATCGACAACTATTTTAATTGTCGGAACATTAAATGCTACATCGATGGTGAGGATTTTGCCTTTAGCTCCACACCACAATTAATTACAATATATACATCATATACATTTAATGCAAACGGGGTCAAAATTGGGGTGTTACATTCCCCTCCCCCTTCAATAGCACTGTCCTCAGTGCTTTACAAAATTGAACAAAAATGCTACACTGGTACCGCCTCAGTGTTCCTGAGAATTGAACAAAAATGGATGTGCCAATCGTATGGCATCCTCCAGCTCCCACGTAGCCTCTTCAGGACCGAAGTTCTCCCATTGCACCTTTAACTGTCCAATGGCTTAGTTCCAGAGCATTGTGACCTTCTTGTCGAGGATGCGCATTGGCTCGATTTGGAACTCTCCCTTAGGTTCCACCTGAATCACATCCCAATTTATCACATGGTTAGGATCATGTACATATTTCTTAAGCAAAGAAACATGAAAAACATTATGAGCTCTAGTACTAGCTGGCAATGCAAGTCTATATGCAACTGGCCCTATTCTTTCAAGCACTTCAAATGACCCATAATATCTAGGTGACAGCTTGGCACAACTTCCAAGCTTCAAGGAACTCTTATTTTCCCTCACTCTGAGATAAACATGATCCCCTACACTGAACTCTCTGTTCACCCTATGCTTATCTGCATAGCTTTTCTGTATGTCCTGAGTTGCTTTCATATTTTTCCTGATCTTTACAACCTCCTGCTCCATTTCCTTAAGCAATTCTGGACCAAGCAAAACCCTGTTCACTGGATTATCCCAAGTCACTAGTGTCCTACACCTTCTGCCATACAAAGCTTCATATGGACTCATCCCCAAGGATTCCTATTGTCCATTGTTATAAGCAAAATCTACCAAGTGTAAGTAATCTTCCCACTTGGTTGGTTTATCCATCATGTACATGCAAAGCATATCTTCAAGCACCTAATTAACTCTCTATGTCTACCCATCTGTCTGAGGATGGTATGCAATGCTGAAGTTTATATTTGTACCCAAATCTGCAAAAAAACCCTTTCCAAAAGTTGGAAGTGAACTTGACATCTCTGTCAAAGACTCTTGCCTTAGGAAATCCATGCAATTGGAAAATCTCTTTCATGAAGATATTTGCAATGCCATCAGTCTTATGCATAGACTTAACCAGTATAAAATGTGTTGCTTTTGTCAGCTTATCTACCACAACCACGATGGAATCATGTTGTCTCCAAGTCATTGGCAATCCTGTAATAAAATCCATGGAAATAACTTCCCATTTCCATTCCAGAACTGGAAAAGGTTGCAACAAACTTGCAGGGTGTTGATGCTCAACCTTTACCTACTGACATTTCATGCACCTTGAAATGTATTCAGCCATGTCCTTTTTCATTCCTAGCCAAAAGTACTGCTTTCTCGTTGTAGCAATTGTCTTTTGATATCCTGGGTGACCAGAATATGGAGCTTGATGAATTTCATCCATAACAACTCTCCTCAACTTCGCTACATTTGGAATATAATTTCTTCCTTTATAAGTAAGAAGTCCATCTTCTTCCAATTTATATCTCTCATACCTCTTCTCAATACTTTGCTGCTACAACTTGTCTTTTACTTGCTCATACAATTCATCTCAAGTAGTATGATTAACAATCTGCTGCCTCAAATCTGATTGGAAAATACTAAGAGATGCCACATGCATTTCTTGCCCCTTCCTGCTGAGTGCCTCAACTACCTTATTCTCTTTTCCCTTTATGTGCTTGATTTCAAAATCAAACTCACATAAAAAATCCAACCATCTCGCTTTCCTAGCATTCAGAGTAGGTTGATCAAACAAATACTTCAGACCACAATGGTCTGTCCTTAGCTCAAATCTTCTTCCCATCAAGTAATGCCTCCACATCTTGAGAGCATGTACTATGGCTATAAGCTCTAGATCATGAGTGGTATAGTTCTTCTCATGCTCCTTCAACTTTCTTGAATTGTAACATATCACGTGGTTGTCTTGGATAAGGACTCCTCCAAGCCCTTGTCTGCATGCATCAATACACACCATAAAATCTTTCCCTAGATCTGTAACTTTCAATACTAGTGTACTGGTGAGAAGATTCTTCAATTGTTGGAAGCTTTCTTCACACATCGATGTCCATTCAAACCTTATCCCCTTCTTTTACAAAGAAGTGATGGCATGTGCAACTTTGGATAAACCTTCAATGAATCTCCTGTAGTATCCTACAAGTCCCATAAAGGATCTTACATCTGTCACATTTCTTGGAGCAGGACAATTCATAATGGATTCAATATTTTTAGGGTCCACAGATATACCCTCTTCTGAGATAATGTGATCGAAATACTGAATTCTATCTCTATAGAAGTCACACTTGCTCAACTTTGCATACAGCTGATGCTCCCTGAGCAATTGCAATGTCAATATCAAATGCTCTTCATGCTCTTCCTCATTCTTAGAATAAATAATAATGTCATCAAGGAAAACAAGAACAAACTTGTCCAAATACCTACAGAAGACATTATTCATAAGGCACATAAATGTAGTTGGTGCATTTGTGAGACCAAATGGTACCACTACAAACTCATAATGTCCATACCTTGTTCTGAAGGCTGTCTTATGAATGTCTTCTTCCTTTATTCTCACCTAATGGTAACCAAACCTCAATTCAAACTTGGAAAATACCCTTGCTACCCTCATTTGATCAAAGAGGTCATCAATCCTAGGCAAAGGATATTTGTTCTTCACAGTAACTTTGTTCAGCTATCTATAATCAAAACACAACCTAAGTGTACCATCGTTCTTCTTTACAAAAAGAACTAGTGCTCCCCATGAAGACACACTCGGACTGATATACTTCTTCTCCAACAACTCTTGCATCTGCATCTTCAACTCTAGCATCTTTGGTGTACTCATTCTGCAGGGTGTCTTGGACATTGGTGTTGCTCCTGGCACAAGTTCAATTGTGAAATCAATGTCCCTCTTTGGAGGAATCCTTGGAATCTCATCAGGAAACACATCCCTGAATTCCTGCAACACATGAAAGTCCTCCAACCTGGGAGTTTCATTCTTTGCTGCCTCCAAAATATGAGCTACATGTTAGTTTTTCAACATTAAGCTAGCATTATTAGGATCTTTAACTGAGAGAATAACAAGCACAACAATCAAACACAAGAAACAATGAACACAGTGTTTTTCCTCGGGGAAACCATAAATGAAGAAAACCCCGTAACTTCCTCAGAGATAGAATCAGCACCAAAATAGAAAAGCCCAAAATAGTAAGTGATCTCCGACAGCAGTATTCTTCTTCTTATATAGCCCCATCGTCTTCTCCTTCCTCAACTACGCACTACACTTGAGTGTGTATGAGTTGTGTGATAAATAGAGACTCCAGTTTGCTATGTATACTAATCCTGGCATGAATAAAACCCTACTAGGGCTGACCTCTATTAGGAGAGTCTAATAACCCTAGTGCCCTGGAACTGTGGGGACTTTAACCCTTAGACAATCAGAGGGTTACCCACTATGACTTGACAAGACTTGTTTACATTATAGATCCTCCCGATCGAAACATTGGGGCATGACAACATGACTCAATTACATAATAGATACATCATGAAATAATCATCAGGTTACAATACATAAGATACATAGATGAATACATTCTAAAGTTATAAATACATCAACACTCCCTCTTAACTAGGAAGGTATTCTTTCGACACAATTTTCAACACCTGGTCTTCTTCTTTGCATCAACTGGATCATCTCATCATCTTCAAGTCTTCTTCATCTTCGAGTCTTCAAGTCATCTTCTTCTTCAAGTCTTCTTCATATTCTTCATCTTCAAGTCATATTCTTCTTCTTTATCATGGGATCTACATCATCATGACTACTAGCTCATCACTGCTGGATCATTACTCGATTTGGATCATTACTCGATATGGATCATCATCAAGTCTGGATCATCTCATCTAGATCACTTGATTTGGATCATCGAGTCTGATCATCATCACAACTAGATCGTCACTTGATCTAGATCATCATCAAGTCTGGATCATCTCATCTAGATCACTTGATCTAGATCATCATCAAGTATGGATCATCTCATCTAGATCACTTGATCTAGATCATCATCATATGCTATCTAATAATGGCGCTATCTCAATTCTTCTCGTCACAGGAAGTTCTATAGAGTCAATCCTATAGGCCTGCCCTTCATGTAGGTCTTCATTAGTGCTTATATCTGACACTTAAGTCAGAATGGCCCACCCAGATCTTACATCTGACCTCATATTGTCAAAAAGGCATGCCCAACACTCACATCTGACCTCATCCTATCAGAAAGGCCCAACACTCACATCTCACCTCATCTTGTCAGAAAGGCTCAACACTTATATCTGACCATGTGCAAGCACAGCGCATCAAAAAGGATTTTCACTTACATCCAACCTCATCCTGTTAGAAATGCATAGCACTTACAGTTGACCATGCTCTAAAGCGCCACATCGACAAGGCTCAGCACTTACAAATCGACCATGCACAAAGCACTCAATCGGAAATGGCTTTGCACTTACAAACTGGCCATGCACGAAGCACCGCATTGGAAAGGGCATGAACCCACATCTGATCATGGAGGAATTAATTCTACCATTGCATTAGAATGGCCCCCAGTCCCATACTGAGCTACCTGGTAACTGACCAGGTGCCTCCATTCCTAGAATGGCAGTTTCCCTTACATCTGACCTATTCATCAGAATGGCCAACACTCACATCTGACATGGGAGGAACTTAATCCTTTAACCATGATAGAATGGTTCAACCCTTACATCTGATCAAGTGGGAACACATCCCTTTATCACATCAAAATGGCTTCTTAGTCCTAGATTGAGTTTTCCTGGTAACTGACCAGGTGCCCCCATTCCGAGAATGGCAGTTTCCCTTACATCTGTCCTACTCGACAGAATGGCCAGCACTTGTATCTGACATGGAAGGAACCAATCGTCTCACCATGACAGAATGGCTCATTCCTTACATCTGACAATGGAAGGAACCAATCCTCTCACCATGTCAGAATGGCTATGGGTCTCATCACTTTCTCTTGGAGGAAACCTCGATCTGGAGAACACCAAGATTCTCCCTAAAGTACTCGAACTTAAGCCTAGCCAATGGCTTCGTTAATACATTAGCTATATGTTCCTCTGTTGCA
>LPNX010272185.1:437727-450111 GCA_001517045.1 Pseudotsuga menziesii | reverse complement strand
TCTATGAATGCAACCCTCATTCCTTTTGCATCCAATGCTGATATGGAGAGAAGGTTCTTCTTGAGTCCTGGCACAAACAACACTTCCTTCATTGTTATATACTTTCCAGAGTCTAGCTTATAGGAAGATTCTCCACTACCTTTTATTGGATATTGGTAGTCATCTCCTAGATTCACCTTGTGAGGTGATTCATGTTCTAAGAGTTTCACAAAGGATTCCTTGAATCCAGTCATATGTTTGGAAGCTCCACTGTCTATAAGCCAATCATCACTTCCATGAGTAATGTTACCTGTGAGAGCGGATATCAAAACATATTCATCCTCGCTTGAAGAATCGTCACTTTCATATCAGGTTCTCTTTGATGAAGGTTCATCATCCTATGCATCATGAGCATGATGTCTTTTCTTGTGTCCCTTCTTCTTGTGAGAGCTACTTTTGTTCATAGGAGAATCTCTAGAAAAGTGTCATTTTTCATCACATGTATAGAAAATGTACTTAGACCTATCTCTAGGCTTTCTAGAGTTATTTCTATGATGAGAGTACCTACTTCTGTGATGGCTGGATCTGGACTTCTTGGATTGTACTATGAGAGATTGATCTTCACTTCCCATCTTCTCTTCTCGAGCTGCTATCTGAGCTTCTTCTTGAGAACATTCTTTCCACAGTCTGCTGAACTTGACTAACTTCTTTCTAGCATAGATCCCTTGAATGAAAGAGTCCCATGTCCTAGGAAGACCATTCAAGGTGGTCATCACAATTTTTGCATTCTCCACTTCTTCATCTACTGCTTCCAATTGTTCCTTGATTTTAGAAACCCTTGTGAAGTAATACTACATGGTCTCTACATTCTGGATCTTCACATTCTTCAGTTGATTCCTCAGAGTCATCTTCTGGTTTATGTTCTTCCCTTCAAACAATTTGGTTAGGGAATCAAACATAGCTTTAGGTGTCTTGAGGGAGGACACCTATGGGATAAGGTGATCCTTGATAGAATCAGCAATGATCCTCTTTGCCATAACCATATTATTCTTATGTAAGGCCTTAGACTCATCTCCCTCTGGAACTGGAACCTCCTTATGGATGTAGGAATCTAACTCATCTTCTTTCGGGACCCGGGAGATCCTATACTTCCAAGCTCGGAAGTTATCAGCTCCCTCAATATTTTCATCAAGATTGGTATGATGAGACATCTTAAACTGAGAACCTCAAATGGAAATACAAAAGATTTATATCTTACCAGGTCAAGATGTTGGATCTGGATTTGGAGCTGAAATCCTGTAGTACTGGATTAGGAGCAAATTAGGGTTTTTCTTTTCCAGAGTTTTGTCCACCCAAATGCCTTGAAATTTATCCCTAACTTTGATTTTGGGGAGGAGATCAATCCAAGCCTGGGCTCACTGAAAAAATCCTCTTTTGTGAAAATCCCTAATTTTCGGTAGCAGTGTCGGGTCCAAAACTGAAAAACCTCAGAATTGGATCCTGCTTCAATAGAAAGATGCGACCTAAGGAGGAGATTTATTGCACCTTACTTTTGCTGAAAATCTATGGAGGAATATCCACAAACTAGGAAGCTCTGATACCATGTTATTTTTTCAACATTAATCTAGCATTATTAGGATCTTTAATTGAGAGAATAACAAGCGCAACAATCAAACACAAGAGACAATGAACACAATGTTTTTCCTTGGGGAAACCATAAATGGAGAAAACCCCGTAACTTCCTCAGAGATAGAATCAACACTAAAATATAAAAGCCCAAAACAATAAGTGATCTCTGACAGCAGTATCCTTCTTCTTATCTATCCCCAGTGTCTTCTCCTTCCTCAACTATACACTACACTTGAGCGTGTATGAGTTGTGTGATAAATAGAGACTCCAGTTCTCTATTTATACTAATCATGGCATGACTAAAACCCTACTAGGGCCGACCTCTACTAGGAGAGTCCCATAACCCTAGTGCCCCAGAACTGTGGGGACTTTAATCCTTAGACGATCAGAGGGTTACCCATTATGACTTGATAGGACTTGTTTACATTATAGATCCTCCCATTCGAAACATTGAGGCATGGAAACATGACTCAATTACATAATAGATAGATCCTAGAATAATCATCAGGTTACAAGACATAAGATACATAGATGAATACATTCTAAAGTTAAAAATACATCAACATTGCATGCAATTGGAAACCTTTCCTACAGAACTTCTTCAACTACATTGATGAAACCTGCCTTACTGAAATCACCTTTGGAATACCTTTTACCACCACTGGGTTTCCTTCTTCATCCATGCATTCAAAAATCTTATTATAACAGTCGAGCTTTACCCTATGAAGTTCAAACCAATCCATTCCAATGAGAAAATCATAGGAACCAAGTGGTAGAACATTCATATCTACACAAGTGACCAACCCGTTCATGCCCAATGGACATTTCTCTACCACTTCACTAACCTTTCTCTTAGTTCTAGCAGCTAGCTGAGCTAACCAAGATTTTATATTCTTTAATTTCTTAAAAGCACAAATCTCCACTACTCTAGGAGTAATGTAATTGTGAGTAGAACCAAGGTCAATCAAAATAGAAACAGATTTCTCAACAATCTTACCTGCAACTTCAACCACAGTTGACTGGTGATCTTCCTAGCAGTCCTACAGTGCTACATAAATCCTAGGGACATCCCTGGCTACTTGACCCACTATTTCTGCTTCTTGAAGGTTGTAAGCTGGTCGTGTACTCTCATTCTCGAGTGGACAATTCCTACACATGTGGGGTCCTCCACATTTCCAACATTGGAGTGGTCCTCTATTCTGTTGTAAATCTGTAGGCTTTTCTCCTATTACTCCAACTGGATTACTCGCAGCTTGGGATGGATTCTTCTACTGATTCTTGAAGTTAGAAGGTTTGAAACCTTTATTCCTTTGGTCAGACTTCTCATTATTTTTGTCCTTCCATGTCTTATGATAATCAAGCTTACCTTTTCTTTTCTCATAGCAATACATAGCCTTCCTTATTTCTTCTTCAAGAGTTCTAGGTTCATAAAACTCAATTCTATCTTTGTAAGATTGAGGCAATCCACTCAGAAAATGCTGAACCTTCAATTTTTCATCTTTAATGTACTTGACATACCTCAACAATTCCAAGAACTTATTTGCATACTCTTCCATGGTCTACTGTCCCAATATCAGCTCATGGAAATCCTTAATCTTGTCATCATAATACCTGTCAGAGAGGTATTTCTGCTTGAAATATTTCTTGAACTGTTTCCACTTAAGTCTTATTTCAATGATCCTCTTTACTTGCTTGAAGTGCTCCCACCAAATGGATGCCCTTCCATTTAGATTTAATATGGCAACCCTTGCCTTCATGTTTCCCAAATAATCCTAAACTTGGAAGTACTTCTTTATCCCAAGAAGCCAAGTTTCAGCCTCTTGTCCAGTATTTACCTCACCGTCAAATGTAGGAGGTTTATCCTTCTTGAATTCATCTCGAGAGAAATCCCTATGGTGCTTCTTTCTCTTTCGCTTACGAGAAGAACAGCTTGAATCCCCACTAGATTCTTCTGAGCCAGATGATCTTCTATAAGTAATTCTTCTTCTCCTGGTACTACTCTTACTGCCTTTTGGTTTTACTGTACCCTGTCTAGAGTCTATATTTATTTGCAAGTCTGTTAAACTCTACAACATAGCAACATTCAACTGATGCTGCTATTCATGATATTTTATTAAGCTTCTCATGGTGGCTGCAATATCTGGAGGTGTCTCTTGGAATCTCCTTCCATTAGACTCTATGTAATCATTCCCTACTTGGACATTTTCTCCCATGGCATCTCGCGCACACTCGTAGGAATCTAGAGCATCATATCCATCATGGGTTCTCATGACTAAACCACAACTTACTTTACCAAACCACACTACCTGGAATACCGCCCTTGAAGGTGACTATGATTTTGCAAAATGTGTTAGTAACACAATTGTTAGCTGCATATTATTCATATCAATCATAAATCACTTACCTTGACTGGGAAACCTCATTTAACAATTTCAAACGGGATTTTCTTTTCAAAATAAAAACTATCTGAAGGGGATGACGGGGGTCAAGGTTTTTTGTTGTTGTTGTAAATCTTTGATTTTCACATAATCTAGCGCATAAGATCGCTGCCATTTTTCACCTTTTCAGCACCTGTAATTCCACTGAAAAATTGTTGAAATCTGCCGAAAATTCCCACTGAAAAACTCATATTTTTATTTGTCATATCGGATCCCTTCCCAACTAGACATCCAATGTATTGGGTCATTAGTTGACAACTCTTTCGATACCTCGGAGGACCGATCTTCATTTGTCTTCCAATGCACATTGGATCAATATTCCTCTGTCTTCCGATGCACATCGGTTGACCGATCCTCTATTTTTTTTGACACCTCAGACTGATCTTCCTCTATCTTCCAATACTCCAGCTGATCAATCCTCTACTATTTTCCAACGCCTCGAATCAATCTTCTTTTCTTTTTCGAGATGCCTCGGAGGGATTCACCTGAGAGCCATCGAAAAACGTTTTCTGAGATTTCCTATACTTAGAAAAAAATTTGAATTTTTCTTCTCTTCTTCTTCTTTCCATCGTCACGTCGGCTCCCTTTCGGCAAGCCTTAACAACACCTCGACTCTTCCTGGATGAGAACTTCGCCTCTACTTCAACGAATGCCTTCTAATGATTTTGACACTTCAATTTTTTTTTTTCAAAATTTTTCTCTTCGGGTTCCTTGTCGGTTGTGTCTCAGCTCAACCCAACTGAGACCATCATCTCCACCTAGCTGAGATCTTCAGCTCCTCCCAGTTGAGAGCTTCAGCTCCCTTCATATTTTCTCCTCCAGCGTCATCAGAATTCCTTCGGCTAACTGAGCCGACGTATCCACTGGCTTCAGCAAACGTCTTCCAACGATTTTGATATTTAGAAAGTTTTCAAAAAAAATTCCTCTTAGTTTTCCTTGTCAACTGGGTATTGGGTTGTTAGTCGATGTATTAGCTCCTTCGAGTAGAGACCCTCGGCTCCTCTCAGCCGAGACCACCGGCAAGTTTCAAACTTGGACAATTTTCAAAAACTTCTTCCCGTTGGGTTTCTTTACTGGATGGACTCAGCTTAAGCCTAAGTCATCTGACATATCGAATGGGCTTCAGTCTAAGCCATCTGATATTTTTCATACTTAGAAATTTTTTTGAAATTTTCCTGTCATTCACATTTTTCCTCTGCTGGGCAGAGGGAAACCTGCCTCTGCCACTGCTTCTTTATGGCCCATTAAGGCCCATGCTGTAATGTGTGCTCTGATACCACACTGTAACATTCCCGACCCTCTGACCGGAGAAGAGGATGCTACCATGCCATTATCTATCTAGGAAACTAGCCCCATGAACATACAGACATAAAAACTGAAATGCTTTGAAGTAAAACATGCAGAGATGCATAATTATTTAGCATATAGCGGAAGCAAAAACATACATTCAAGCATTCAACGTGTTCATTGTAATTCATTAAATAGTAAATGCAATTGCAGAGATGAAATAGAAAATAATACTTATCTTTGAATGAAGCTCCCCGCAACCAGCTATGTCGCTGCAACATTCAACCCAACCATAGGCTAGCATGCCCCTTAATCTCTCAGTAGCACTCACTAGTGGAAAATGAGAGATTAGTGACCAAGAGACCAAAAAATTTGGTCACCACAGTTTTTTTCAAGGGATAAATGACCAAAAGTTATAAATTTAAGTGAGCTAACTAAAAAAGACCAAGATAAATGACCACTTTTGGTCACGGGATAAAAACCAACTAAAAACGACCAAGATAAATGACTAAATTTGGTCACGGGATATCTAGACTAAAAATGACCACATAACAACTGGTCATTTATTTGGTCATTTTTAGTTGTCACTCCGGAAATGAAAAAAATTACAAATTTGACAGTGAATTTGTACATTTTACTAAATTCTAACACTGTAGGGGTCTCTGAATCCATCTGCAGTGTTAGAATTTAGTAAATTCTAACATTTATATAATGTATATTTACATGTCCCTATATTAACAAAATTGAATTAATGCAACCCAACTATATGTTAATTTGGACATGACCTTGGCATATAAAAAAACCCACTAAACCTTGGTATAGAATGTAATTAAGCTATTTGATATGCTTGGCCTAAAAAAAACACTAATAAGCATAGTCATTGCCTCTTTTTGAATGGTGGCATAATATCACTTAACATGATGCTACCAGAATGACACCATATGACGTGGTATATGGTGGTCACAATTTTTTTTTGGACTTTTATGGGAAACCTTGAATCCACATTTTACTTGTGAATTTCCTTACTAGAGGAAGGAGGAGTAGTTGACTTCCAAGGTTCAAGGTTTTATTTGGAATTTCCTTAATATTGGTGGGATATTTCATCATAACACAACATGTTATCTTAAAATGATCTTGTTCATGACAAACCCAACATGTGGATTTACATAATGGTCATGAAAAAGCACCTTGCTTTAGGGAAATATTTTTAGGCATGGGATCGCTGAAGCCTATAGCTATGATCTTATCAAACCTTGATAGCTAAAATATCATAAACAAAGTCACTCTAACTCGTACCCTCCTTCAAAATTCATTTTTATTCATAGAGAAAAAATCACTAGAAAATATCCTCTCCCAAAGAAAGAAAACTAAAACTAAACATTTACATTAACCTTATAGTTTTCCATAATCTAACACCCAAAAGGTCACTCTGCCAGCCATAGACCCACAAATTTACATTACCGAATTACCATGCCCAAAATAATAATAATAAATGTTTTTGTTAATGATTCGAAGCTTAGGATGTCTTTATTCCTGTTTGATTGAATGGAAAACCATATGCAACTAGAGAAGCAAGACCGAAAAAGGGAAAAATAGTCGATTGAATTAAATAGACTGGAGGACCAATCGCGATAGAGTTTGCAGATATTCGGGTGAGGTTCAGGTCAGGGCTAGCAAGAGTTGTGTACAGTGTCACGTGGTGGATTTGAGTCGATGTTGCAGTCTGTAACTTTGTCAAAATCCACTTCCTCTATTACCTGCTAGGTATTTTTCCCACATCCCTGAATTTATAATTACATTCCATTGTCCATCCACGCATCATTGGTGAAATTTCATCTACCATCAAGTTTATGTCCTTATTCATTTTCCCTTGTATTCTAGGTTTGTAATTTTTTAGGTTGAGGGGGTTTGAAAAGAGTTAGGGTTGTTAGCTGAGTAGATTGAAATGAATGAATGAAAAGAAACATATTTCCGTATAGCTTGACCTTGGTTGTTAGGATAGATGTTGTGTTATATTTTCCTTTATTTTCAACTACATATTTAGCTTCAACTTACCTTGCTAAAAGATGGCAAAGAATGAGTGTGGCATTCCAATTAGCATATGTATTTTATTTTTTGAAGGGTGTTGTCTTGTGAAGCCCTTCTATTTTGCTGGATTTTGAGGATGTTCTCTCTATACATAGTTTCAAACATAATTGTCTCTACCTTGATATATGATTGTAGTTTGGATTATCATATACATATAGACAAGACCTTTCTCTCGTGTTGTTAAAGGGGGAGAAACTAATTTTAGCACCATGACTGATGAATATTGTCATGGGGAATCATCAAAAACTTTGAAATGAGAAAGGGAATACTTTGAGCAAAACTAGGTTTTAGTAGAAACACGAGTTTCTTTAGGTTTCTTAAAACAAGGTTCACATAGGGACAAAATGAACTTAAGATGAACTTTGAGTTAAATGCACCATAAAATAGTGAGGAAGAAACAAATCCCTTCAAAAGGGTCAAATTAAAGAAAGAGCAGAGTCAAAGTGAAGGGCGTGAGTACGATATCCAAAATTATGAGATGGAATTGATTATATTGGTTAAAGTTGAAGCTGAGTTTTTCATATTATATGATAGTATTAACGACAAATACATTGAAAAGGTAAGGTACTTTCTATTTAATATTAAGGATAGAAACAACCCTAAGTTAAGAGCATGTGTTGTTTAAGGTGAAATTTCCCCTGAGTGTTTTTGTTGCATGACTGCAGAGCAATTAGTATCCAAGGAATTGTCACAATGGATAATTGCCAAAGTAGAGGAGCTTTCTTATTTGATAGTTATACCTGAATTAGATAGGCTAGTTAAGAAAACATACAACAGAGAATTTCAAGTGGAAATTGATGAGGGTGATGTACCTACAGTAGTTGTTGGTGGAGGATGCCATTTCCAAACTAAAAAGGACCATACTCAAATAAATGAAGTCCCAAATGTGGATGAAGTTGTTGTAGATTCCCCTGGTGATTTTCCATCATGTACATCATCTGGTCAAATATTTGAGATAAATGCATCAAACATGAGTGCAGCTGAAATTGTTATTGAATAGATAAATAAGGAACAAAAGGAGCTTCCTGAAACAGTGTCTCTTAATGAGTATCTATGTTCAAGGGGAGATCGATTACAGTATGGACCCTCGACGATATATTCACCGACATGATATATGTAACTATGGTATTAACTAACTCCATCAAATAGGGAAGGAATCCTATAGAGTATGCATATGAGTGCCATGCCTCAAATCAATTGCTCAATGGATGCAGTGGCCTAGTACAATATACATGAGTGATAGCACATCATACAAACATAAGTATAACATCTCCTCAAACTATGTTCTATTATGTGAACAATTTGCAAATGCCAGCAAAACCTCTCTAAAACCAAGGGTAACAATGTGGAGCGACCTTGAAGAAGGTGCATGTAAGGTCCCTATGCCTCAAAATTTAAAATATGTGCAATAATGATAAACATGGAGGGTGATCCACTCCATCAAGTGATCAACCACTCCAAAGATGCCAAAACAGTGCCAAACTATCCATATCCTCTAGGGAATTCCATTACCAATCCCTAAAAATCATGTCAAATCATCAAAACTAACCATTGGAAGGCCAATCCTCCTAGGAACATGTGCACAATGGAACTACTACATCAATTCAACTATGAAACACCATTTCTAAAGATATTCTGAAATTCCCAAAGGTTCAATTTTTTGGGCCTGAATGTAAAATAAAATTGATTTTAAAGGAACCCTAATTTGTATCCTAATTAGCGACAAACTTCCTCCATTATGCAGTGTGGAAGGGTGGAAATGCAACAAGAGTAATGTAGTAAGAAGAAAAGACGCTAATGAGTTAGAACATTGTGCCTTTTAGCAAAGTACAATATGAGCTCTCCTAGGTGGTAATAGAACTCTTTAGTACCAAGTTGCTATGGTGGAAATTACATATATTTAATGGGAGCCATGGATATTTTTTATTCATCCTAAATATGTGATTTGGTCTTCCTCATAATGCAGAGCAACCTGTTCAAACCTCCTATTTTTTTATAATTTTTATTTAGGCATTATTGACCAAGAAGCTGGATTTGAAGTGATGTTGTTAGAGAGTTGCACTTTGTCCTGCTACCTTATTTATTTTTATGAAATGGACATTTCTTAAAAAACAACAATAACGTCCTAACCTTCTGTACCTCTTAATTATCATTGGAAAATTATTTTAAATAACCAATTAAGGTCATGCATTATCTTGTTGTTCTTAATACTGTAAGGGACATTGTCTCTTCATGTATGACTTTATACTTTATGCTAGGCTGGCCGACAACTCTTAGCAGTACTACCAATTCTTTTTTGGGTATGTGTTGTACTTGATTCCAATTTATCCTATAGAATATGTGTCATGGAATTTTTTCATTACTTCATAACATTATGTTATTGAATATAATCCTTTATTTTCAACTGCATCTTTAGCTTCAACTTGGCTTGCTAAACAATGGCAAAGAATGAGTGTGGCATTCCAATTAGCATATGTATTTTTTTTTTAACGGTGTTGTCTTGTTAAGCCCTTCTCTTTTACTGGATTTTGAGGATGTGCTCTCTAGATGTAGTTTCAAACATGATTGTCTCTACCTTAATGTATGCTTGTCCTTTGGATTATCATATACATATAGACAAGACCTTTCTCTCATGTTTTCAAAGGGGGATAAACTGAGTTTAGCACCATGACTGACGAGTATTATCACAAGGAATCATCAAAAGATTTGAAATGAGAAAGGGAATACTTTGAGCAAAACCAAGTTTTAGCAGAAACACCAGTTTCTTTAGGTTTCTTAAGACAAGGTTCTCATAGGCACAAAATGAACTTAAGATGAACTTTGAGTTAAATGCAATATATAATAGTGACGAAGAAACAAATCCCTTCAAAAGGCCCAAATTAGAGAAAGAGGAGAGTGAAAGTGAAGGGTGTGAGTAGGGTATGCAAAATTTTGATCTAGCATTGATTGTATCTGTTAAAGTTGAAGCTAAATTTTTCATATTATATGATAGTGTTAACGAGAAATATATCGAAAAGGAAAGGTACCTTATATTTCATATTAAGGGTAGAAACAACCCTGAGTTAAAAGTGTGTGTTGTTTAAGGTGAAATTTCCCTTGAGCGTTTTTGTTGCATGATTGCAGAGAAATTAGTATCCGAGGAATTGTTACAATGGAGAATTTCCAAAGTAGAGGGGATTTCTTATATGATAGTTTTTCTTGAATCAGATAGGTTAGTTAAGAAAACATACAACAAATAATTTCAAGTGGAAGTTGATGAGGGTGATGTACCTACAGAAGTAGTTGCTGGTGGAGGATGCCATCTCCAAGCTAAAAAGGACCATACTCAAATCAATGAAATCCAAAATGTGGATGAATTTGTTGCAGATTCCCCTGGTGCTTTTCCATCATGTACATCATCTGGTCAAATATTTAAGGTAAATGCATCAAACATGAGTGCAACTGAAATTATTATTGAAGAGATATATAAGGAACAAAAGGAACTTCCTAAAACAATGTCTCTTGATGAGTATATAGGTGCAAGGGGAGATCAATTATAGTATGGAATCCCGGCGATATATTCACCGACATGATATATGTAACTCTAGTATTAACTAACTCCATTAAATAGGGTAGGAATCCTATAGAGTAGGAATATGAGTTCCATGCCTCAAATAAATTGCTCAATGGATGGAGAGACCTAGTACAATGTACATGAGTGATAGCACATCCTACCAAGATAAGTATAACATCTCCTCAAACTATGTGCTATTATGTGAACAATTTGCAAATACTAGCAAAACCTCTCTAAAACCAAGGGTAACAATGTGGAGCAACCTTGAAGAAGGTGCATGTAAGGTCCCTATGCCTCAGAATTTAAAATATGTGCAATAATGATAAACATGGAGGGTGCTCCACTCCATCAAGCGATCAACCACTCCAAAGGTGCCAAAACAATGCCAAAATTTCCATTTTCTCTAGGAATTTCCATTACCAATCCCTAAAAATCATGGCAAATCATTAAAACTAACCATTGGAAGGCCAATCTGTTAATTCTTGCACATTGATCTAGGAACTAAGAATCAATCTCATGAAATAATAATCAACAAATACTCATGAAATGGTGTTAATCAGAACCGGAATTGGTTTCCTCTCTGTATATTTAACCACTTGACCAAAACCCTAATTGACTCACCAAACCCTAACTGAAGTCAAAGTGCAATAAATGACTGAATCTCAACTGAAGGAGATCAAACACATGTCATAGCAATGCAATCATCAAGTGCTAGTGCTCCATGACTTCAATGAACCCCGATGAGGTTAACTGAAGCTGAACTAACCATCAGAAGTTGGTGGAGGCACCCTGTTGACTCTAGATCATTAAATAATAATAAATAATCATTAAACAATCATTAAATAATATATTTAATGAGAGGAGGCACCTTAACTGACTGATTGAATTGATTGTAACCACCAGTTAGCAATTCGGTGCATTAATATCACTCAGATCACCCTCGGAGTGCTCCAGTTAGCCTCCTTGACTGTAGGAGAAGGCTAAGTTAGCCTCCTTGAGTGTAGGTAGGCGTGGGTGTGACTAGATGATGGAAATTAATGCTCCACTAATGTCAATTAATGTCAATTATACTTAGGATAGTGGTTTAACTAGGCCAATTTAACCAAAAGAGTGTGTATGATGGTAAATTTATCCAACAACCCCCCTTAAGATATACTCAGGAAGAGTTAGAAAACATATATGCATAAAATGCTAGGGCCCCAACAACTAAAGCCATAGGTCACCCTGTATAATGATAAAACTGAAACAATGCTCAAAACAAAATAAGTGAGGAAAAGAGGGAAAACCCAGTGGGAAAACCCCCCCCTCAAGCTGAACACTAAAATTAGTCTAGATCACCCTGATGAAATCACCCCCAACAGTGAACGGAGGTAAGTGAACTTCTTTTCTGAAAAGCTCTTGGTGAAGATA
>LPNX010272185.1:351487-412588 GCA_001517045.1 Pseudotsuga menziesii | reverse complement strand
ATGAAAGTCAAACCAAAAATGTAACCTAGGGTGATTGGAAAAACAAACAAAAATTGGAAAAAATAAACCAATAAAGGAGGAAAATTTACTGACTTAACAGAATCAATGAGTCAAGATCATGTTATCACACCCACAATAGAGCATTATGCTTGCATGGTCGATATTCTTGGATGTGCAGGACACTTGGATGAAGCTTATGATTTTTTCAACTGGATGACATTCAAGCCTACTCCTGGCATGTGGGGTACTTATCTTAGTTCATGAAAATTTCATTCCAATTTGCAGCTAGCAGAATGTGTGTCTGATATCCTTTTTGAGTTGGAGCCTGAAAATGATGCATATTATGTGCTATTGTTAATCATATATGCTGAATCTGGGAGGTGGGACAATGTAGCAAGTGTGAGAGCCAAGATGAAAGAATATGGGGTGATGAAGAAACCAGGATGTAGTTGGATTGAGTTCAGAAACAAATTTTGTTCATTTGTTACAGGAGATGGATCTCACCTACAATTAGAGGAAATCAATGACTTGTTAGATAGCTTCATCGTGGACATAAAGAAGGAAGAGTATGTAGACTTTGTGCTGCATGATGTATAAGCACATTTAAAGGAACAAATCTTGTGCAGTTGAAACTAGAATCTAGCTATTTTTTTTCACATTATCAGTGGCTATCCTGATACGTCCTCTGCTTGGATTATCGTGGAGACTATTGTTGAGGCTAATGCTTTACTGGATAGCTTGACTAGGAAGATAAAGGAGGAAGGATATGTTTTTGACACAAAATTTGTGCTGCATGATTTATAGGCACATTCAAAGGAACAGATCCTTTACAATCGAAACAAAAAGATAGCTATTGGTTTTCAAATTATCAATAGATATCCTAGGACCCAAATTATTGTTGGGAATTACTGATACATTTTTTTCTCATAATTTTCTTCGAGAAACATGCTACAAAGTGGGAATTTACTGCACTAGATAACATGTTCAGGCTATTTCGATGCCTGAAATTGTTTTAGATTCTGGGGAAGCCATCTTAGAAAGTAGATTCTAGTTGGGTTGGTCGCTTAGAAAGAGTTAACTTATGAAGAAAATATCCAGTCGTTGGAAAAGTAATCCATGAACCCTTACCTCAATAAATTGAAGATATTTTTAGGAAGAATAGGGTTGAAATGTGAATTATACAGAAGATCCAGAGGAATGTTGGAGAGCTGGTTAATCCCACTGTGTGTTTAATAGGTTATATGATAGTGGCTTATAAATTGAAACATGTTAGTAATTTGTTAACATCATATATATTGTTTTTAGTCTTGTATCCAGTGGTTTTTGGTCATGTAAATATATTATATTTATGTTCACTCATGACTGAGTTTCCAGTGTTAGTGATGTAAACAGTTCATTATTTTAAAGATGATTTTTAATTTTTTTTTCTTGTTTCCGATGGGCAAAGGACAAATGTGCAGGAACTCCTCCCGGGAATGTAGAAGCTCAATGCTTCTCTTTAGGCTTCAAGTTTGACAAGGGAAGATTTGGGAGTGACAACAACTTCTGCAAGGTAGGTCACAATAGGCCTTGATCCTCATCATCACAATGGCACCCCAGTCGAGCCTGCATTTTCTTATCTTCCTTGAGCAGACCAGCCTGCCATTACCAACGAACACTAAATGTTTGTAAAAGCTACCTCCTAAAGAATATATTCCAATTTATGTTCATCCGTAAGCTGATCAAGAGGTGTGGAGGATTAAATATTTGGCAAATATGATTGTAAAGTGTGTAACTTTCATGGTTGATGGCTTCAGTTTTGAGGGATTGAAATAAGTTTTTTTGTTTGGAGATGAGAGGCCATGAATGGACCTTAGTACAAACATATGTTGTAACTTAATATGTTATTTTTTTCACCTGAAAAAATACTTTCACTCTTTCTATTCATATTGAATCAAATATCATTACAAAACAATAGTGATATATCTCTGAGATAGAGATGGTCACAGTTATTAGTCCTTAATTGTGACTATAAAAGTAAAAAGTAATATTCAGTTCAGAAAAAACATCCAAACCCAACAAATATGTTCAAACAGATAGGCTCAAAAGCACAGCAAAATGATAAAAAAGATAATTTCAGTCACAGTAAATAAGGCTGAATTAGAAGAAAGCAACATTTCCTTCACAGGATAGGTCACCATCTAGGAATTTCTAGAAATGAAGACAGCATTCCGCAACGCAAAGTGCTCTCTTAGAAAGAGATTCAACCTCCAAATTAAACTCTCTATGGATGTGATTTAACCTGGTTTCTTCATCACCCATATTCTTTCATCTTGGCTCTCACGCTTCCTACATTCTCCCACCTCCTAGATTTAGCATATATGTTTGACAATAGTACATAATATGCATCATTTTTAGGCTCCAACTCAAAAAGGATATCAGCCACATGTTCTACTAGATGTAAATTCGAATGAGCTTTACATGAACTAAGAAAAGTACCCCACATGCCAGGAGTAGGTTTGAATGGCATCAAGTTGAAAAACTCATAAGATTCATCCAAGTGTCCTGCACGTCCAAGAAGATCGACCACGCAAGCATAATGCTCTATTGTGGGTGTGATAAGATCTTGACTCATTGATTCAAAATACTGTAAGCCTTCACCAATCAGACCTGCATGGCTACATCCAGACAGAACAACAATGAAGGTGATATGATTTGGTTTTATATAAGCATGTTGCATATCATGAAAAATTGTAAGCGAAATTTCACCATTTCCATGCATTGCATATCCTACAATCATTGTGTTCCATGATACTACATCTTTGGCAAGCATGCTATCAAATACTCTACGTGCATTATCTAAACTCCCACATTTGGAATACATGTCAATTAGTTCATTTTCTATGAATTCATTCAAGTCAAATCTATTTCTTATTGTGTAATTATGGATCTCCTTTCCCTTTTGCAACGCTGCAAAGTGTGCACACATAGGAAGGGCACTCACAATAGTGGACAAGTCAGGATTCATGTTTGCTTCTTTCATTTGCAAAAGAATTTGTATAGCCTCATTACCAAGCATGTATATGAGAATACCCTACAATCATTGAATTCCACAACACCAAATCATTTTGGGACATTTTGTCAAACACCCATCTTTCACGGTGTATATCCCCACACTTGGCATACATGTCTAAAAGGGCACTCTCTACAATCACATCTATTTCAAATCCTTTTTTGAATATATAAGAATGTATACCTTTTCCCTATTGCAGAGCTCCTCTGTGAAAACAAGCTGAAAGAATGCTTGTGAGTGTAGCTACATCGGGGGTCATGCCCACCAATTGCACTCGATGCAAGAGTTTCAAGGACATTTCTTGGAGCCCATTGAATTGGTGGAATTAAATATTAGGTCGATTGATGTAGACCAAAATATTTCAACAGTGATCAACATGTTTATTACTACGTGGAATCTTGAAAGTAATTTCTATTAAATTGAATGTGTGTAGAATGTTTTTTAATGAAATTAACAATATAAACTTAGTTTTTTTTGCAGCAGTTTTACATCTTTTCATCTAGGAATTAAAAGGGCCTTTTTGTAGAATAATTTTTACAAATAGATTTATAGATACGCTAGTGGTGTAGATAACTTTTATAACTACCTATTCTTGAAGCTTAACCCTATCATTGGCCTGAAAGGATGAAACCCTACTTACTTGTGAGCAGATAATGTTACTTTGGCTAACTAGAGGTGGCCAAAGATAAACTTACACACCTACAAGTCACCATTCAAGACTGAGTATCTTCTAAGATGGACAGTTTGTTTCTTTAAAGATAATAAAGTTAGGAGACATGGGCCTTAGATGCATTAGACAAAAGTGGTTATAATGTTCAATGAAAATCTCATCTTTGTTAACTGCAAAATATAGGGGGTGCTCTCGTGTTAAGCATTTTAAAGTTAGAGAGGCATTTGTATGACTAATTTTTATAGAGCAAAAACATAGGAAATCAGCTCTAGATGTACAAAGTTGGAAGGAAATTTCAGATGATATCCAAATACTTTTGAATTAGAGTAGAATTTTGAATTTTCATCTCAAAGCACAAGAGGAATGTAATATGAACTGTGGAAGATCTCACAAGGTAACAAGATACTTTCGATTTTTTACTAGGCATTGGTTGTCTTTTGCACCAAGTTGCTATTAAAAGACGTGAGCTTTTCCATGGGAAGTTGTGGAATATGAAAAAAGTCTAGATCGTCCAAGGGCGTTGTATTATATTCTTGAAACTTATTTTTTTTGCGTGTATTTCTCTTGCAATCTAAAGCTAAGGTATTGCGTGGGTAAGAAAGGTGGATATTATTATTCAATGTAATTGAGGTAACTTGCTATTTAATATGAAATACATAATAGAACATGCATCTCTGCATTAAGGACACAACTAGGGGTGAAAGGTTTTTCACAAAATAGATGGCAAAAACAAGAAGATAAGGTCTACGCTATTTGTGCAATTTACAAAAATATCAATCTTTGATTCACTAGTCTTGCCAATGAGAATTTTCATGCTATTTTGTATGGTGTAGGATAAGCCTAAAAGCGAGGTTCAAATTCAATGGCCCAAGTTTGGTTATATTAATTGAAGGAAAAATTGGTTCTCATGGATCCTGAAACACATGTGATTGAATTCATTCCCTTAGTTACTGTGAACTTTTCCATGCCATGAAACTGAGTTCAATGTTGTCTGGTTTAATATTAGCTATTGAAAATTATAATTAATTTGCTTCATTGTTTTTCTACTTTAGGTTTCATTGTGTTTTTACTGATACTTTTTTATTGGATTTTGCAAGAGTGAACTTAACTAAGTGGGCCATTGAGTATGAAGAGCCTGCCGCTGAGGCTTTTCCATTGAGTATGAAGAGCCTTCTACTGAGGTTTTCAAGCTGCTAAGTATGGGTTAATTGAATTTGGTGTGGGATCTAAGTATGAATCAGTAGCCAAGTACAAGTGGGATGGTTTAGCCATTGTAATATTTTTAAAAGTCATCAATGTACTAGATGATTTTCCTGTAAAGTTATTATTATTATTGCACATTGATCTAGGAACAAATAATCAATCTCATCAAGAAATAATCAACATATAACACATGAAATGGTGTTAATCGGAACCAGAATGGTTTCCTCTTTGTATATTCAATAAACAATGAATAGTTACAATAACAATGTCAAGCAATAGCTTGAATCAACGAGGAATTCGAATACCTAAGGAGGTCATTCGAATTCAATGAGTGAGTCTAGCTTAACTGACTGTAAGCCATTGGTTCACACTTAGTTAACCACTTGACCAAAACCCTAATTGACTCACCAAACCCTAACTGAAGTCAAAGTGCAATAAATGACTGAATCTCAACTGAAAGAGATCAAACACATGTCATAGCAAGCCAACCATCAAGTGCTAGTGCTTCAATGACTTCAATGAACCCCGATGAGGTTAACTGAAGCTAAATTGATCATCAAAAGTTGGTGGAGGCGCATTTGTTGACTCCAGATCATTAAATAATAATAAATAATCATTAAATAATATATTTAATGAGAGGAGGCTCCTTAACTAACTGGTTGAACTGATTGTAACCACCAGTTAGCAATTAGGTGCATTAATACCACTCGGATCACCCCCAGAGTGCTCCAGTTAGCCTCCTTGACTATAGGTAGGCATGGGTGTGACTGGATGATGTCAATTAATGCTCCACTGATGTCAATTAATGTCAATTATACTTAGGATAGTGGTTTAACTAGGTCAATTTGACCAAAAAGAGTGTGTATGGTGGTAAATGTCTACAACACCCCCCCTTAAGCTATACTCAGGAAGAGTTAGAAAACATAGATGTATAAAAATGCTAGGGACCCAAAAAAAAAGGCCATAGGTCACCCAATACAATAAAGTAACTGCTTAATATAACCAAGGAAACGGGGAAAACCTCATGGGAAAAATACACCCCCTCAAACTAAGCAGTAAATCAATAATTGGTTCTTCTATGCAGTAGTATCCTGAGACTGTGCATGTGAACCTATGAATCCAAACTAAATGAATATGTCTGGAGGAATCTTCCACTTTGGAAGAAGAGCAATGTACTCAACTGAATCAAAAATATAAACAGTTGCACGGTGAAAACTGGACCCATGTAGAGCAACTGAAATCATCTGAAGAGAGAGAAAAGGTTCTTGAGGATTAAAACCATGTGTGGAACACTCAAGAACTGATATGTTTCAGCCTTGAACAAAAAACCATGAGTGGTAAAATCAGCCCCAATTTTTAGGAGCAAGTGTCCAAGCAAATGTAGAATGTCTTCCTCTTTACTAGTTATGTGAGGAGATGAACATGTGACCAAAGGTAGAGAAGCCCTGGGACTCTGGAGAGAGAATGCTTGAGCTCCTTTATCTAATATAGCTTATAAAATAGCAAATGAATCACATAATAAAATATCAGCAACCTCATATGAGGAAACTAACACCAAATCCCCATCAGCGGTTTTGAAGAGAAAGTGTGGTAGTTGATTTTTCACACCGGAATTGATGAGAGTAGCTACAAGCATGGCTGAAAGCTCTTGGATTTTAAAATATGAAAAAAATAATATCAGATCAGAATGTAAACCAGATCTAAATAAGTTCACAATAGATCCAAAACTATGAATGAAATCAAATCCCCAACAACAGTTTTGTAGGAGACTTGTGGCACTTGTTTCTTCACTCTGTTGATGAGAACATCTACAAGCAGTAATGAAGGTTTATGAACCTGAAATTTTGAACCAAGAAATAACATATCATATACAAATAATATCATATCATATGCAATAAGGTTCATATCAGATCCAAAATTATGGTCAACCGAGACGGTGGATGCACAATTGTCTTTTTCTTCAAAATTCTGAATTTTGGTGCATGCAATCCTGCAGGATTGTGCTGGAAGATCTAGATCATGGGGAGAAAATGTGTCACTCTTATAATCTGATATTTCTTCCAAAATATCCAATTTTTTACATATTTTCACACCATCAGCAACATTATAGGGAGAAAAATCAAATTTCTCTTCACTTTCGGAAGCAATTACTGGTATGCACAGAATTCAAAGGAAAATCACCGGTGAATGTTTGCATGGAAGTGCAACAGTATTTTTATTCAATATCAAATATTCAAATGTATTTTTCTATTTCAGAAATATGAGGATATGAGATATCATATATCTCATGAACTTCTGGAGCATCAGGAGAAGGATTCACTGCATGGAGACTTTCTTCAATTCGAATTGATTGTGTAGAGGATTTTGCTTCTTCTTCATCTTGAACAACTTCATCAGAGAGAGTAGAGGTGGAGAATTTTGAGTAAAGAACTCTTGTGGTTCTGGATGTGATATCCAAAGTGTTATTATGATCCTCATTGTGCTTTCCAAAGGTTCTATCCAATTTTTTCCAGAGATCCTTTGGGTATTCAGCAGAACCAATAAGGTAGAGCAAGCTAGGAGAAAAGGGCCAAACATATTGCTCCAAAATCTCTATCACTGTCATTTAGCCAGTCATTATCATTCTCATAAGACTCTTTTCTAAGTGAAATAGACACCTCATAGAGACCTTGTCTCTTCAAAGATGCAATCATCTTCAACTTCCATTCCGAATAGCTTGTGAATGGGGTGAGAAGAGGGATTGATGATTCCATTCAAAGTTGTACCTGTTAAAACCTACAAATCAAAAAAGAAAGGAAAAAATAAGGTCAGACAGCCTGCACATTCTAGGCTTTCATCACACCCAGCATAGTCAATCAAGCAAGCTTGAGCAACAATTTCTTTACATGGGGTATTGAGTGGTAAGCCTTGGCTTATGGTGCAGTGCTGGATTTTTGAGCTATTGCTCACTTTTCATGGAGAAATCTGTCAAAAAGGTTGTTTTTGAGAGATAGATCTTCATCCTGCCGTAAGCTCTGATACCATATTATTCTTGCACATTGATCTAGAAACAAATAATCAATCTCATCAAGAAATAATCAACAAATAACTCATGAAATGGTGTTAATCGGAACCCGAATGGTTTCCTCTTTGTATATTCAATAAACAATGAATAGTTACAATAACAATGTCATGCAATAGCTTGAATCAATGAAGAATTCAAATACCTAAGGAGGTCATTCGAATTCAATGAGTGAGTCTAGCTTAACTGACTGTAATCCATTGGTTCACACTTAGTTAACCACTTGACCAAAACCCTAATTGACTCATCAAACCTTAACTGAATTCGGAGTGAAATAAATGACTGAATCTCAACTGAAGGAGATCAAACACATGTCATAGCAAGCCAACCATCAAGTGCTAGTGCTTAAATTACTTCAATGAACCCCGATGAGGTTAACTGAAGCAGAACTGATCATCAGAAGTTGGTGGAGGCCCCCCTGTTGACTCCAAATCATTAAATAATAATAAATAATCATTAAATAATATATTTAATGAGAGGAGGTGCTTTAACTGATTGGTTGAACTGATTGTAACCACCAGTTAGCAATTAGGTGCATTAATATCATTTAGATCACCCCTGGAGTGCTCCAGTTAGCCTCCTTGACTGTAGGTAGGCATGGGTGTGACTGGATGATGTCAATTAATGCTCCACTGATGTCAATTAATGTAAATTATACTTAGGATAGTGGTTTAACTAGGACAATTTGACCAAAAAGAGTGTTTATGGTGGTAAATGTCTCCAACAGTTATATGGAGATAGTGTTTTAGAAAACTCATATTTATTGTAATACTTGACATTTCATATAATATAATTTGTGCGGTTTAAAACTTATATGGTTGTACTCTATATTATTTATAAGTGTTGTAATTAACTAATTAATGTGATGTTGCATAATTCACATATGTATTAGATGATGATAAATAATGTATGATTCTTTTTTTAATTTAAACATAATATCATATTAAAAATTTATATTGATTAATAATGGGCACCATTAAAACTACTAAAATATAATAACCACACATAAAACGACTAAAAATGATTAAATTAGTGACCAATAAATGAGATTAATGACCAAAATTCACATATAAAATGACCAAAAATTGAGAGATATGTGACCAAACAATGAGATATGAATGACCAAAAAGCAACCAAAATTCGCATATCAATGACCAAAAAACAGTTTTGGTGGCTAATTTACAGTCTTTTATTACACGCCTAAATTTGGTCATATTTAGTTTGTCATGTGGTCATTAATTTGGTCATAAATGTTGTCATATATTTGGTCATTGATTCAAATATATGACCAAATTAATGACCAACTAACAAGCTATAAATGACCAAAATAAAAATGACCAATTTTGGTCATATAACAAAAGACCGTAAATTAGCCACCAGTGATTACCAAACCAAAAGTGGTCATTGATATGCGGATTTTGGTAATTTGTTTTGTCACTAATCTCTCATTTTCCACTAGTGACTAACACCCCCGAGTTGGGTATGATTACCCAAGGAGTAAGGAAACTAAGTAGCCTCACACATAGCCAAAGATACACAACTCAGCCAAGCCAACACAGTTGGGTTTATCAGGCCATCGGGGAGCTGGGAAAAGCTGACTACTAAGCTGGTGGGCTCACTGAAGAGATAAGGAAACATACACCAGAAATATCCTAACTTCTAGGACACCCACACACACCCAACATAAGGAATCAGTCCCTTCTCTGCTAGACAGTCCCTCAGGCCCCAACTTCCCTTTCAATGTTATTCAGGGGTTGTGGAGAAGAAATACATCCCTCTAGATTTGTCTATAAGGCTCCCAAACACACCAGGTTTATCAAGCATACCAAATCCTTCATTCCCACTCCAATATAGTCCAAATACCAACCACTTCATACACACAGCAAAATGAAGCAATTCACAGCTCTGTGAAAGAAAAAGGGAAACATTACGGCAGCCAAAATGGTGATACACAGCTCCAACTGAGTAAAATGATCTCAGAGTTTTTCGTGGCCCTAACTTGGACAAAAGAACTCAGCAACAACCCACACACATGGGGAAAACAACAGCCATGATCTTACCACTGAAGCAACGAGAAAGACACAGCCCGCAATTGGATATGGAAACGTATACAAAGTCCCACAAATTGAAGGAAATTGCACACACAGAAAAATTAAAAAAATGGAAGACTGAACCAATCGTGGTATGCATGCATGAGGACAATATGCATGGCCAATCCAGAATCTCAAATGCCCCAAAACAGCTCCCCAGCTCTCTGAGTGAGGGAAAAATCCCAAAACATGTGCGTGAGGAGAGAAGCCAACCGTCCTTGCGTGAGGATGGGCAAGAATGGAAGAATGGGTGTGTTCTCTTCCTACCCATGTGAGGGTGAATGAGTTTTCTGGTGAAGTGTGCATGTGGGAGAGGACTGACAGTCCTGCCACACACCACTGCCCAACTAACATTAGAGGTTTTTAATTTGGTAGTTGATTGATTGAGACAAGGGAAGGTGAGTATGTCAAAAGGGTGGGTGACAACTAAATGGGTTTAACAGCTGACACTTGGATTTTCCCCATTGGCCCCAAGGGTTAAATAATTTCACTCCCAATCCTTAGGAAAATCATGCCCTTTTCATCATGGTTGCATGGACATAGCTGGTTGGGGTTTATTTTAATTAAAATGCATATTTACATGATGCCAAAATTATAATGTGCCGGATATCATGATATACCATCAGCAACGATTTTAATCATCGGAACATTAAATGCTAAATCAATGGTGGGGCTTTTGCCTTTAGCTCCACACCATGATTAATTACAATATAAACATCATATACATTTAATGCAAACGGGGTCAAAACTGGGGTGTTACAAATGTCATAGCATCTTCATCATTGGTTTCATAGATGTCATAGATGTTAGGGAATCTAGCCCAAGTGTCCAAGAATCTCCCATTTGACTCTTCCTCTCCCATGTAAGTTACATTTCCTTCCCAAGTTGAACTATGATGCATATGACCAAGTATATTAGCCTTGTAACTCATCCAAGAGCATTAGGCTTCTCATGGATTCGAAATTGCAAGAGGAGGATGTCATGTGTCACATAAATTCTAGCTTGTGTGGGCCCCATAATCTCCATGTGTCTCCATGCTCCATTGCCACTTCAATTTTCTATTGTATTTATTTAATTATCTCCATTATTAATTATTTATTCCATTCTAATTTCTGAACATCATTTATTAGCTCCCTTATTAAAATTCCAAATGTATTCATCCAACCTAGGGAACTAGTAGGATTGATGGAATTGTCCTGCTATGCAATTATTTGAATGCAGACATTACATCGGTTGTAACACCTCGATTTTGACCCTATTTGTATTAAAAATGTATAATACGTATATATTGTAATTAATCGTGGCGTGGAGCTAAAGGAAAAAGCCCCACCATCAATTTAATGATTTATGTTTCGGCGATTAAAATCGTTGCCGATGGTACATTGTGATATCCCGCACATTATACTTTTTGGCATCATGTAAATATGAATTTTAATTAAAATACCCACAAACAGCTAAGTCTATGCAAAATTAAAAGAGATGGGGGCATGATTTCCTAAGGATAAGGAGGGGGAAATATTTAACCTTTGGGGCCAATGGGGGAAAACCTAAATGTCAATAGAAGAACCCATCAAAGAGTCAACTACCTTTCTTGTCTCATTCACCCAATCATTTAATTCTACCAAAAATTGGTTGAAGTAGTTATTGCATGGGGATGGGAAGAGTATGGTAAGGAAATTTGAATTTGGGGAAAACCCATTTTTGGGGAAAATAAATTTTGACTTTTGGGGCAAGTAAACACCCAAAATGCATGCCCATTCTGCCATACATCCACATTCTTCATTTTTGCCTCACACAAGGAAGCTTGGGAGTTGTTTTCACCTCCATGATTTTTCCTGTGGTATGTTCTTCCTTCACGATTTGGGCTCCTGGGATTTTTCATCATCATCATTCACCCATGTTGGGGCTCCCTCAAGCGACTGGGAATTTCTTGAGTGTGAAATCCACGATTTTGGATTTGGTGTGTATTTCTTCCTCACGTGGGACAGCCATTCTTCATTTTCTGGAGGCTAAGAATTTTGTTTTTGTGATGTTCTTGTGGTTGGGTTTCTTCCCCAACGATTTATGTTTCATTTCCCCAATGGTTGCCAAGCTGAAAATAATTTACATGGTTCCCAGCAAATTAGAGGAAAGACCACATCCTCTTGGGTGTTGCTGTTGATTTCATTTTTGGCCATGTTAGGGCCAAAACGTCCCTGGGAAATCGACTTGTTGTTAGGGGTTGTTCTTACCCTCCTTGGAAATTAATTTTGTGGCTGAACTGGTTTCCTAAACCCAGAAATTGTGTATATTGTTGTGTATGCAATTGGTCTCTGGACTGTGTAGGAGTGGAAAGGAGTTTGCTTGACAAACCTAGTGTTTTGTAGGAACCTCATAAACAGAGCTAGAGGAATGGATCTCTTCTCTACACCCCCTGAATAGCACTGGAAGGGAAGTCATGGCTTGAGGGACTGTGCAACAAAGAAGGGAATGATTCCTTGTGTTGGGTGTGTGTGGATGTCTTAGGAGTCAAGCTAGTTCTGGTGTAGGCACCCTTAGTTCTTCAGTGAGCCCACTAGATTAGTAGATAGTGCTTCCATCTCTTGATAAACTCATAAACCCAACTTGTTGGCTTGGTTATGTGTTATTGTGTACCCTTGGCTACATGTGAACCTGCGAGTTTCCCCTTACTCCTTGTGGAATCATGGCCAGCTCAGGGGTGGCATTGTTGCTAAGAGATTGATGAGCACACTGGCCTATGGTTGGGTGGAACATTGCAGCGACGTAGCTGGATGTAGGATGAATTCTTCATAAGATAAGTATTCTTGTCTATTTCATCTCTACAATTGTGTTTGATGTTTAATGAAAATGATGAACATGCTAAATGCTTGAATGAAATGTAGTTTCCTTCCATTATATGATAAATAATTAATGATGATGATGATGATGATGGTTAACGTCCCATGAGACCAAAATTTGGTCTATCGGACCCTGAAGAAGAGAATTAACTAGTTTGTTTTAGAGTGATATTTCGATGCTCAAAGAGCTTGGAGAGAAGCGTCCCCAGCTTACTATAATTTTGACAAGCTAAAAGGCTAGGAATGTCGGTATTGCAATAAAGATTATGAAACTGGGATCTAATGTGGGTGTATGCAGGGCACTCTAAGAGGAAGTGATTTTCATCTTCAATGTTCTTACTCTCACAAAGGTGGAATATCCTTTCTACCCAAGGAGTTTTAGGGACTGTCCAACGCCCAGTTTCGTTGTGGAGCTCATGCGAGTTCGTTCTTATCTTAGCTATATTAATTTTTTTCTTAGGATTGATTAACACAGAGACATAGTTTTGATCTTCAAGGGTAGGGTTGATGACCTCCTTATAATATCTTAATTTTCTTTTGGCCTCTAAATATTTCTCACACCACAATTTTTCTTTAAACTTAGAAGCAATAATATTTTTAATGTTATTAATATTTTGCAATGCAACATTTTCATCGATCTTCCAGTGATTTAACCAAGACCTGGTATCTTTATACCACCCATGCTTGAGCCTTAGGTGATTTTGGCTGGAGTTTAAAGCTAACTTAGGGAGTCTATGGTCTCCCATTATATTGATTTTGTTCTTGTACAACAGGAGTCTAGTCATGGCTAGGCTCTCGATGGGGGAAAGACCCACTTCTATAAGGAGAATAGGATAGGGTGTATTGTTTTTTATTTTGAGGTTGTAAGTTATAAAACGCTTCTGGATTTGCTCAATCTTTCTCCAAGATTCTCTAGAGATGCTGCAACCCCAAACCTCACACCCATATAAGATAACAGGAGTGACTAGAGTTTCAAAGAGGAGCTTCTTTTTGTCCCACATCACGAGGTTTGAAGCTTTACAGTTATTTTCAAGACCAAAGTAAGCTTTCCACCCTACGTTAATCCTTTTCTCAATGCTATAGTTCCAGTTGAGCTTGTGATGAATATCAATTCCTAGGTACTTGTAAGAAGACACTTCCTCCAAGTTGCTATTGTCATACACAAAATTAGCGTATGTGTCCTTCTTGGATTTGATAATCATAACTTTTGTTTTGTCAGTGTTAACAGTCATACCCATTGTAGAGCAGAAATCTTTAAGAAGACAAAGTTGTTTATCAAGATCGGAAGAACACCTTGCCATAAGGACAATATCGTCAGCATAAAGAAGAAGTTTGATGACTATGCCAGCTAGGATCATACCAGCACAGCCTGCTTCTTCTAAACAACTCTCTAACTTATCAATGTAAATGCCGAAAAGGGTAGGGGAGAGGGGGAAACCTTGTTTAACTCCGATATTACACTTAATATCTTTCGACCACCCCTCATTGCTTTTAAACTTGGCAATTACATTCTCGTAGAGCCTTATCGCAACAGCTCTTAGCTCGAAAGGAACCTTAAGTTCTTCTAACCTATTCCAAAGGTTATTTCTAGGTACCGTATCGAAATCCTTTCTAAAGTCCACAAAGCAGCAAAAGAGATCGGATTTGTCATTGCGGCACTCCTCCATAATGATCCTAAGAGTAATAAGGTGGTCTGTTGTTGAGTGATGCCTTCTAAAACCTGCTTGACCTTTAGCCCGCTTACCTTCACTTTCAAGCCAAATGCTGATCATCTTTTCCAAAATAATACCATATAACTTGGCTAAGAGGGGGCTAATCATAATAGTCCGATAATTTGAGGGGTTATTTGTATCCCCACTTTTAAAAATGGGGATAATGAGGCTCTGAGTCCAAGGCTTAGGGAACCCTTGCTTGACTGCTTGATTAAAAAGCTTGTGGATGTGAGGGATGAGGACAGGACCTCCAATTTTTAAGATTTCTGCCTGGTAACCTTCAATGTCCTTAGCTTTTCCATTTGCTAGACGCTTAACCCCAAAATCTATGTCTTCTAAAGAGAAAACTTCTTCCATTGTGAGAAGGGTTTCAAAGTTGTCTATGACATTTGGGTAGTCATAAAGCTTTTGAAGATAAGAATTCCAGTCATGCAAAGAAATTTTATTATTATCTTTAGTTTTTCTAGTTAGAATCTGCCTCCAAAATTTCTTAGGAGCTGTCTTAGAGAGGTGTAAGAGATTGTCTTGCCTTTTGTGAATATACTGCATTTTTTTTCTTTTAGTAAGGGCTTTGTATATTTTTATCTTGTTAACTTTAATAGAATCATCAAGAGCTTCCCTAATCTCTCTTCTCGTATTTTTACAATCAGTATCATACCAAGGGTTGGTTTTTTTATTCTTTTTATTACTCGAAACTTCAATTGAGAACTTGTTGATGGAATAAGAGAGGGTTTTAGTAAAATTATAATATAGGTCTCCTATGTTGTATGTACTTGATAAAGGAAGCAAATTCATTTTTAACTCATTTATAAAAAGATCCTTTTTATTTCTATCGAAGATCAAGTTCTTTTGGTTATAGTGATTATCCTCTATGGGATCACTATGGATGTCACAGTTGAGAGTAACCATTAAAGGTTTATGATCCGAATCAGGCTCATGGTCATTTATTACGTCCAGATTT
Organism: Pseudotsuga menziesii; assembly: GCA_001517045.1. NCBI lineage: Eukaryota > Viridiplantae > Streptophyta > Pinopsida > Pinales > Pinaceae > Pseudotsuga > Pseudotsuga menziesii. Next base: position 397,002 of record LPNX010272185.1, on the reverse strand, counting down.
ATTATATCGTTGTATAACGAAATATCAGAAATAACATAATCTACTACGCTGCTACCAAGCCCATGGATACAGGTCATCTGGCTAGAACTGGGCCACTTCGTTAGACCATTGCAAACATAAGAATCTATGCATGTTTTAGTTCAAAGCATTTCAATTTTTATCATGTGTATGTTCATGGGGCTAGTTGCCTAGGTAGATAGCAACATCGGTAGCGTCCTCTTCGTCAGTTGAAGGGTTGGGGACGTTACATCGGTCCCTTACCAAGGTTTTGAATGAAGTATGTGGGTGGATTATTTATGTTTACTGTGAAGAGTTAGAACACAACCCAACTTCTCTTAAGCAACTTATTATATCAACATTATTTGTGCAACATAATCATATTCAACTGATACAATGTGACTGATATACATCTTATTCATTCATAAGTAAATCTATAACCATCCATTCAAACAAATTCATAATTCACACATATACACAGAATAAACATGGAAACCCATTCGGGAAAAAACGACAAGGTGCTCTTAATCTGGCATGAGAATTACATGCACCTTTCGTCTGTGCACTAAGTTGCACACTCTACTCTAGATATTATTCTCTATATTTACAGACTCTTTACTCCTCTCAGGCTCTCTGATATTCTCTCTGCTCTCTTTCTACTCATCTTTACTAATGATTCACACACAACCTGGATCGACTCAACCTCTCCTATATGTCTGCGCACTCAGCTGCATAGTATTCAACTCATATGCACTAGACAACTCTAATAGACAACCAAATATAGAGAAGTTAATAGTCTAGAATCTAACCCGCATACCGCTTAGGTTTATTCTTTTATAAAATCTTTTACAGACTTGTTACATACTCTTTTACTGTCGCTTTCTTAGCCGATTTCCTATACTTAGACAACAGGTTGTATTTCCTATTCTAGTAATACCTAACAGGAGGCACTAACGACTTGACTTACACAGACACCTTCATACGTGTAGTTCTGTTGGATTTAACTGAACTCGTACCCACGATATTTATGTCTTGTCAATTTCTAATCGTGACGCCTTACTGTCATTTTCTAGCCGTTCTGCCACTTGCACACCTTCTGATATTATTATTCTGTCTCACCTTCCCTTTTCACACTCCTTCCTTATTACGTGGCTTCCTCTTCTATCATGGATTCCTCTCCTATATCAAATTCCTCCTTCTTCTTCCTTCTTTTCACTGCTTTTGTCACAGCTCCTTTCACTTCTTCTTTAGCTTCTGTAACGTCCCCGACCCATCGATCGGTGAAGAGGACGCTACTAACACCAATCATACGGGAAAACAGCCCCATGAACATGAACAGATATCCATGCTGAAATAAAATCTTAAACATAATACATACCAAGATGCATAAAACATACAAGGATGCATGGTTACTCAACATTCAGCGGAAGCAAACATATACATTCCAGCATTTAGCATGTTCATCATAATTCATGAAACGGTAGATATAATTGCAGAGATGAAATAGTCAGGAGTACTTATCTTTAATGAAGAACTCGCCCTGCAACTAGCTACATCGCTGCAATGTTCCACCCAACCATAGGCCAGCATGCTCATAAATCTCTCAGCAACATTGCCACCCCCGAGCTGGGCATGATTCCTTAAGGAATAAGGGTCAACGCAGGCTTACACATAGCCAAGGTTTGCCAATCAGCCAAACCCACAAAGTAGGGTTTTACCAAGTCATCAAGGAGCTAGGATAGGCTAAATGCCAAGCTGGTGGCCTCAACACCAGTCTTCTCATGCATACCCAACCTCTAATCCCACTCACAACAGTCCGAAGACCAACCACTGCATACCGCAGCAAAACAACCCATTCACAGCTCTGTGAAGAAGGCAAAGACAACCAGGTGACAATCCCAACCAACAGGTGAAACACAAATCAAGTCCACAATACAACTCAGAGTTGTTCTTGGCCCTAGCGTGGCTGAAACAACTCAATAGCAACCCAAAACTAGGGTACATCAACAACCACAACCTCACAATGAATGATGGCAACAATCCACAATCTGCAATGGATAAGAAACCAAACTCCCAGCATAGACTGGGAAAAACTTAACAGATGAATGTGGAAGAAAACCCAGCGGGAAGACAACATCCCTGAACGCACAATGAAACCACGACAGCATTACACAGTCTGCAAATGGGAGAGAGAACAAACTCCTAGCATTGACAGAGGAAAACACAAACGCAGACCACAATAGACAACATACACGGCCACAATTGGCAAGGGGACATACACATACCACCGAAACCGGTATGGAACCCATAGGAACATAGCCCTGAGCGTGAATGGCTCCTGCACCCAAAAATCCTGAGTGATAGCCATGGTTTCTTGTGCTCCCTGCATGAGCAAAACCAACACAGAATTCCTGTGCACGAGAAGGAGAGAGAACAACCCTTTGTGATCAGTCGATGAAGAATCCCCCCAAACGGTGCACATGAGGAAGCAGAACCGTCCCTCTACATGAGAATGAGTAGGAACAAACCCTCCAGAGGGTGGAATCATGGGAGAGTGGAGTGAATGTTTCTTCTGCCCCACGCGATGTGAAGAGGAGGGTCTGCTGGTGGAGTGGGCACGTGGGCAAGGACTGATAGTCCTGCCACACCCACCACTACTCAGCAATAACTGGCCCCAACTAACAAACAACATAATTTTAAATGGGTGGTTGACACATGGAAAAATCCTTATGGCTCCCATGGCTTAGACAATCCTCCCCCCTTAACCTTAGGAATCATGCCCTTTTCATTCAACATTGCCCCGTCGTAGCTGGTTGTGGTTTATTTTATTTGATGTGCATATTTACATGATGCCAAACTATAATGTGTCGGATAGCACGATATTCCATCAGCAACTATCTCTATTTCCGAAACATACACAACCAAATCGATGGTGGGGCTTCTGCCTTTAGCTCCTCACCACGATTAATTACATTATATACATCATGCAAACGGGGTCAAAACCGGGGTGTTACACCTTCACTGCTTCTGTTGCATATCCTTTCTCTTCTTCTTTATCTCTTCTCCATACTTAAACATAGTTCTAAGTGAATTCTACCTTCCTTTACCTAGGCCCAAAAGGCCCTCGACACTCACCTATGGCTCATCCTGAGCCACCCAAAACTATTCTTCCATGTATTTCCTTGTGCTAACTTTACTATGAAACTCTTCCAAGAGTTTTTCCACTTTCTCTACTTCTACGCGCACTTCTTCCTCTGTCTTTTGCAATTGTTCCACTAGGTCGGAACTTATATCTAGTGACATTATCGTTTCTACTGATGTGGCTGAGTCGCACACCTTGTGATGTACCTTCTTCCATGTATGTTCCTTCTATGTTTTTCTACTACTATTTTTCTTTCTTCTATCAGATAAAGTTACTGTTACAGAGTGGTAGGATATATGAGATGGGAGACTCATCAATATCATCAATTTTCCTTGTTTACATTTCTAGCTTCAGCTTCTAACTCATCCCAGGTTTTTCCTTCATTTCTTCATAATATTCCTCTTTAGAAATATTGGTTGGGTATGCAACATCGGTATACACCTTGGATATTGCATCAGTCACGAAGGCCACTCAGTGTCAAGATATTTGGTTTTCCCTACTGTCGGTAAAGTCTTCCATCCCAATGACATATTACCCTTCCTTATTGGAATTTTCCAGTTCATCTGTTTCTTGAAAAATTCAACACCCCTTATGTTTTAATCATTTTATAGAGATGATGGTGATGAGGGCATCCTCTGTTTCTGTTTTCCTCTATCCGAACACTAGTTTAGGCTGACGAGTTCTAGCAATGGATACAATGCACTATGGTGACTAGTTCCATAGCTTTATCCATCATCTTTGGTGGAATTTCCTTTGGCCCTTGGATTCTAGTCATTTCTTATTCGTTCTGTTTCACCAATGCTGAGACAATGTTTCTCTTTTGGGAACCATAACACTTCCTTATTTCCAACCCTGGTAATATGGTTCATATCATTAGTGAAAGGAGGACTGGAGTTAGCTTAGTTTCCAATCACCTCCCTATTTGCAGTGGAACATATACAACAACATTTTCCTCAACCATAATAGGTATCACAGCTTCAATCACAGATCCCTTGGGGGAACTAGCACTAAATCTCACAGTCACCATACTTCTTTGACATTTTTACTTCAGCTCTGGGTGTTCCAAATGGCAGCTCGTTATGGCATTATATGAATTTTCAAGCAAGAGAGAATCTTGTCCAGGAGTTCAATCTATCAAATATTCACATGCACAGTCATCGAGGAGGATAATCACAAAATTATCCATCACGTGGGTCACCTCTCCAAGTTATTTTGTTGACACTGCCAACTGCACTACACCTTTTTGTTGTGACACCATTATACTGATGACCATAGTGACTATCGAATTCTCTTGGTATCTGCGGATTTAATGACTAACAATTTTCGTTTCAGCGAATTTCTTCATTATTGTTCCCACGTCACATCATTTCCATCTCCTTAATTTTCTCGCCGCACTCTTTATGGCTTGCATTTTTCATTCTTTCATTTGTTTTCTCTCCTTTCTCTCTTCTCTTTCTCTTTTCTCGTTCTCTTTTCTCTTTCATTTTTTTATAGGCGACCTAGTCCCAATTCTCAAAATACGGTTTCATTTGACTACCATTGATGAGTCCTTCAACCTCTATCCCATCTAATTAACCAAATTTATTTCTCCTCCATCAATGATTTCCTTAACGACATATGGTCCTAACCAATGTGTCTTCATTTTTTTTGTATGCTTGAAGAATTTACTGTCATACATAAGAACAAGGCCTCCGACTTCAAAATGCTTGCTCTTAATGTGTCTATCATGCCATACCTTTTTCCTTCTCTTTTCTACGTTCTCATGAAATCCTGCAACAAAGTGTTCTTCCTCCAAGTGTATTAGTTGACACAATCTATCTTCCGCAATATCAACATCTATCATTTCATTGATTGCAATAACTCTCAAACTTGGTACAATGTATTCCATAGGTAGGCATGACAACTTCTTGTCCATATACCATCCTGAACAGTGTCTGACCTATCAACTTCTTACATGTTTTGTGATATTCCCATAGTACTACAGATATTTATTGATCCCAGTCATCCCTTTGCGCATTGTAGACCTTTGTTAGCACATTTTCCAAAATCTTGTTAAATGCTTCGATCACTCCATTTGCTTGAGGGTGATATGGAGTTGTTATTTTATGTTGTATCTAAAATTCGTGAGTTAGTTCTTCAATTAATTGATTAACAAAATGGGTACCTTTATCCTTAATCAAAATATTTGGGCATTTGAACCTTGTTACGACGGTTTCAAATAAGAACTCCACAGCTGTTGCAACAGTACAGTTTTTTACTGGTGCAAATTCTTCCCATCTGGTTAAGTAATCAATTGCATTGATAGTATACCTTGCTCCCGTACACTTTCCTGCTACACTGATAGGTCCTACGAATTCAACAACCCATTTATCAAGTGCATGTAATGTTTCCTACGATACTAATGGAATTTCATCCCTTCGATATGGCTTCCCAGTTATTTTGCATATATCACAGCTGTGACAATAATTTCAAGCATCTACATGCATGGTGGGCCACCATAATCCTGTCTGTAATGTCTTGTGCACAGTATCTTTTCCTACATAGTGACCTTCTGCGAAACTAGCATGTGCTTCACTTAATATCATCGGGTGATCATGTTCCAAGATGCAACACCAAAGAATCTCATCAGGGCCCATTTTATATAAGTGTACATCGATCAACTGGAAATTTGTAGCTTGCACCACCAATTGTTTCTTCTGCGTAGTAGTAAACTGAGTTGTTGCATAACCTGTACTCAGAAAATGTATGATATCTCTATACTGGTCATCGAACATGGTTATCGCAAGCAATTGCACGTCAAGAAGATTATCTTCCAGACTAGTAGGTTCTTCTCCACTTTCAATCTTTGATACGTGTTCTAGTCCCAAATTCAACTGACTAGGTTTAACAATTATCTCAAAATTAAATTCCTAGAAGAAGAGAAGCCACCGACGGATATTCCCCCCAACACTTGCTTATTAACCAAATATTTCAGCGTAGAATGATCAACGTACATCTTAAAATGTCCACCCAATAAATAGTGTCTAAATTTCTACAACGCATATACCATCGCTAGCCCTTCTCTCTCTGTCGTGGTATAATTTTTCTCCTTAGTTGATAACTTTCTGCTAGTGAAGGAAATGGGGTGATCAATTTATCCTTCACCTGGATACATCAATACCACAACGAGTGCAACAGATGATGCGTCAACATGAACATGGAACCCTTTTTCCAATATGGAAATACAAGTATTGGCGCAGTAGCCATCTTCTTCTTCAACTTGTCTAGACTCTATTGACATTCATCTGTCCATTGAAACTTAGTGTCTTTTTTCAAAAGTCTCTCCATTGGGGCAATCATCTCTGCATATCCCTTGATAAAATTTCTATAGCATCCAATATGTCGTAATGTTTCTCTTAACTACTTAACCATGTTAGGTGGTGGTAAGTCAAGGATGATTGCAACCTTGGATGGATCAGTCAAAATTTTGCCACAATAGACCACGTGGCCTAACAGAGCACCAAAATCGCACAAAAGATACACTTCCTCAAATTTAGGGAAATTTGATACCAACAGCATTGATCCAACATCATTCTAAGGCTCTCTATATGGTCTTTTACAAGACCGAATACTGTCTAGTCGTCAAAGTAGACTTCAAGAAATTTATGTATAAAATATTTAAACGCAACATCTACGATTCTAGAAAAAATTGCAGGTGCATTCTTAAGTCCAAAGGGCATTACCATGTACTGGTAGCATCCCCTCTCCATCGCAAAGGTATTATTGTGTCGGTCATACTTTGAAATTCTTATCTAATGGTAACCTAGGAATCCGTCAGTGAACGAATACATTTGTTGTCCTCTAACATTCTCCAATACTTCATCTGTGAATGGAGTCGGAAATGGATCATGCAAACATGAATAATTTAATTTCCTCAATTCAACACAAATTATCACTTCACTTGAAGTTTTCTTGTCTTTCACTACAATTGGACTAATCCATTCTGATGCTTCAATAGGTTCTATCATGCCTTCCTCTAGCATTCGGTCTAGTTTAACTTTAACTTTTTCTTTGTAGCATGGGTTTAATATGTACAGTCGTTGTTTGATTGGCCTTGCATCAGGCCTCAAAGGTATCCTAATTTCACCAAGGTCACCAACTATGTCTTTCATCTCATAAAATTTGGTAGGGAACAGATCCTGAAATTCATGCAGTAACTCAATGATCTTTTCCATAGTATCATTGAACCGGTAATCTCCAATATTGGCAAACTTTGGGTTTTCAAATGAGCCAATATTTACTTTCTTGATCTTGAGTGGACTTAGGAATTTGTCACTAGAAATACCATATCCTTCCACCGCACACATACCTTTTGACTTAAGTATGTTTATCTCAAGCAAATCATCATCATCTGGTTCTCCTGTAATATTTTAACATTTCATCCAGTGGTGTACTGTCGTGATGCAATGATGGAAGTTCGTGGATGCGACAAATATTTATTCAAATATATTTTCCTTCATTTTCTGTAGTGCAGCATAAACTGTCATATGCTCACTTGCGAATTAAAATGTATGGGTGAAGCTTGTGACTAACTCTTCCCAATTGATAGTTCCTCTTTGCAGCTCCACTGATGTATACTAGTTTCTTGGTACCATTTCCAATGTGTGGATGAATTGATGAACCCACTCATGTCGTGGATACTCCTTCCATGCCGTGCGACAGTGCTCAATATGCTCTGTAGGATTTGTCAGTCATGTATACTTCTGATCATAATAACTGATATCTTCCCCAAATCTAATATCTAGTAATCATTTACACTATGTCCAGTCAGAGATAGATTACTTATGTGAACCCCACCATCTAGTGGGCGTAGCTTTCAGCACAAAGTCTAAGGAAAAAAATTGTTGTGATTCTATAACTTTTTCTTGAAACTCCACCATAAAAGATACAAGTTTGGGTAATCCTTCATATGTAGGCATCCCACTTGCTTCAGCTACTACCCTTCAAACATAGCTTCTAATTCTTGCACATTTTCTCTTGGAGAATTCATGTAGCTTGTTCTACAAACTTTCGAGGGCATCACCTGAATCGGATGTGCAAGAACTTACACTTCACCAAATAAACTTTCTATAAGTTGTTGGATTTATATAATGTTCTCTTGAAGACATGATATTATATAATTGATCCAGGTAATTTCCTTGTCCTTCACTATTTACTGGATCGACATATCCCTGCCCTTCAAGTGGATCAATTAGCATGATCACCCTTAGTTCAGAATCTTCAAATGATAAGATTATTTTCTTAAAATTAATAATGGTTTGGTTTTCTACCTCCCAATCAATTCTAAGAAGTGCAGGGTATGGATTTTCATCATCAATGGTGTCAATTACTTCAAAGTCTACATATGTCCATAAGCCTTCAACTTCTACAGGAACTTGAGTTAGTCTACCCATTGGTAGAACCTTCGACTGGTTCACAAGCCTTACCTGGATGGGGGACCAGTATATTCATGGATTATTCATGCTCTCCAATGTATTTCTTGTTAATATGTTAACATCTGATCCCAAATCTTATATGATATAATTCATATCATAATCTCCTACCTGCATAGTCATATGTAGTTCTTGGATTTTTTTTAGTCTCTTCCTAATATGGTTAACTCTTTTTTCAGGTTGCAAGTCGTCTGGTGCTTCTTCCATAAGTGTTGTTAGTTCTGTGACATCATCTTTAGTGCTAAACAACTTTTGAAAAATTTAAGCTTACTAACCTTTTTCATTGGCTTCTTCCTGAGTAACTGTTCAAATAGTTCGAACATGGTATTGACTTGTTTATATGTCGAAGGTTAATTAGCATCAACAAAATATGGTCTCACATATAGGAAGACTTCTTTCTCCTTCTATACATATAGCGGGGCTTTCTTCTATGCCGCGGGCTGTACCTATGATTGTCCATGCTATGTATTATGGTATGCACTTGTCGTAGCACCTCCTCTTTTAACCACATCGATGATAGGCTCTCTCGGCTTGGAAGAAATTATATGTATGTTCTGGTTGGGGTTTAGATTTTGATTCTGCATCGGATTGGGATTTACAATAGTTCAATCCTGTCATTTCACAATTAGTTGTTTCAACATTGTCATCAAACGCTTTACAATATGTGTATTTTTGGTAGGACTTTGGCAGTCTCAGGAAAAATTTCTTGGCTTCCCACAGTTATAATATATGACTTGGCCTCTTCCTCTACCAAATCCTCCTCCTCCTCCTTGTTGTTGTCCTCGGCCTCAAAAATTTCCACCCCCCTTTTGCTGAGGGTATTGTTGTTGTGGTGGATACTGATTTTGTTGGTATTTTGGATGAGGATACCATGGTTGTTGATATTGTGGTGGTGGATATTGAGCAGGATGATACTGAGGCTACACTCATTCAGCTTGCATCTACTCATTAGTTTTCATCAAGTAGGTATCCACCACCTTTTTCTGCATGAGCTAGAGTGCTCTACAGGATTTTTCATCATGACCTACTGATTTACAAAATTTACAATACAGACTAGCTGGTGCACTTATAATCTCCTATAAATGCAGACATTCCTCGAACTTGTGGCCCCTATTTTGACATATTATACACCAAGGCATCCCTTGGGTGTTTACCGATTTTGGTGCTCTCGTTGTGGCATACTTCATGAACACCGAGAAATTGTCTATATCGTGTTCGTGTAATCCACTTTATCTTTCACAGGAATGACCTAAGGCACAATTTGAGAAGATACTCATGGCTCGACAATATGCTTCAAAACTTCAAAATATTCATATTACACTTGAGATCCACTTTCTCTTTCACAGGACCGCCCGAAAGGGAAAGTGAAGAGGATACTCGTGGCTTGGAATTTTGCTAAAAAAATAAACTAGTATACTTTTACACTTGAGATCCCTATTTCTCTTTCTCAAGATCGTCTGAAGGTGTGAGTGAAGAGGATACATAGGGCGTGAACAAAACTTATCTTAAGAAGCTTGAAAATAACGAAAAATATCCTCTCATTGTGTTTGAACTCATCTTAAGTGATAGTTCTGTATTTTGAGAATTTATATGAATATGATTTTAAATGATGGTATCAAAGGTGTCTTAGTTGTGATTTTAATTTGTGTGACAATTCATCAAGTTCATGTGACTTCAAATTTCATGGCCTAAAGGTTCATAAATTGAAACAATGTGTCATGTCCTCTAGTTTTTCAACAATTTCCTTATGCAAATATGTGATTAAAATGACCAAATTAGACAAAATTTCAGACATCCAAGAGTGAAATAAATTACCTAAATGGTAAACATGTCATTAAATTTAAGATATGATCATTCTTTTAAATCAAATTTGAACAATACTAAAAGAAACTACTTCTCAAAGTGTTTTTTCCCAGGTATTTTAAGGAGGTTTCCAAGCATTCCAAGATTGAGGTAAAATGTCTCTAAGTCCTTCAAACATGCTCCTAAAAGGTCATAATAGGACTCAACATGTGTTTAATATTTCAATTAAGGTTCTACAAAGTATGAAATGACTCAATCAAAGTCCAACAATCAATTATCTAAAAAGTTTTAAATCTCAAGTCAAATGCACACCAATCTTTAAAGTCTTACAAAAAATCCCAAAATATTGATCAAAATAGATGAAATTACACTGCAAAATCAATTAGAGTATTTTCTAAGCTTTCAATACTAAAACAAATCACTCAAAACATGAAAGAATTGAGGATTTTATTCCCCAAATACTAGAATCTATTCCATACGCGACTATTCAAATAATAACTGCATGTATATTGTTAAGTTTTCTTGACTTGATTAGATGATATCTTAAAACAAATTGTCACTATAATATCACTAAAATACTAACAAGAACAAAAAAACAAGAACATAAGAACAAAAATATTTTAGTCGGGGAAACCACAAGGGAGAAAACCCCAAAAAACTTCCTCAGTATAGATCTCAACCAGAGCAGTGTAAAACCCATAAAACTGCTTCTAACTTCTTTATCGTGCACTAGTTCTTCTCTTTTTTGCAAAATAACTTGAGTGGGTGAGTACAAATGAAGGGGAGCGCCTCCCTATTTATATTATTTAGTTGACTTGACCTCTAACATAATAGGGTCGACTTCTCTAATTGTTTGGCCTGACTTGTCCAACTGTACACCACAAATAACATTTATTATATTAACACTTGAGTAATCTTGACTCGACTTACATCTAAAGGTTTACATTGATTCCTTCAATGACACTAACAAGACAAAAATCATCTCCCGATGGAGGAATACAATCGATACATCTGTAATATCTTCCAAAGTTACAATACTTTAACACTCCCACTTAACTAGGACGGTATTCAACTACAATAGAAACTGCTACAACTACAAATGTACAACTGACTGGTGAGTATCTATATGTCATAGGAATTTTCGGAACATCATCATACATCTTCATCATCGATCTCAGCTGGATCATCTTTTGCAATCTCAGTATGTGAATCCAGAATCATCTTCTGTATGTACTCAATCATCTTCTACCATCTTTTTGGATCATCTTCTGTAGCATCAGTATGTGAATATTGAATCATCGTCTATTACTGAATCATCTTTTGGATGATATTCTATAGCATATGTATGTGAGTATTGAATCTTCTTCTGCCGCATCAATAGGTGGATACTGAACCTTTTTTTGACAACATCAGTTTGTGAATACTGAAAGATCATCTGCAACGTTAGTAGGTAAATACTGAAACATCATCATTTGCATCATCGGTATGTAAATACTGAAACATCATCATCTGCATCATCAATATGTAAATACTGAAACATCAGCATCTGCATCATTGGTATGTAAATACTAAAACATCAACATCTGCATCATCAATATGGAAATATTGAAACAACAACGTCATTATCATGTTTGTGCTAAAAACAAAATCTTCTGTAATGTTATATCATCATTTTCATCATCGACATAGAGATGTTGGAGCATCAATAGGATCATCAACAATCATCAATATGAAAATACTTAATCTGCTATATCAGTATAGGAATACTGGAAACTATCTTCATCACCTCATCAATCAACAAACACCGATGTAACAAAAGTTCAATTATCTCAACAATCATCAATATTGAAGTAATAATTTCAGAAATCATCAATATAATAATAATGAAACAAACATCTCAACAATAATCAGTATAACAATACTGAACCAAACATCTCAACAATCATTAGTATAACAATACTGAAGCAAACATCTAAGCAATCATTAGTATAACAATATTGAACCAAACATCTCAGCAATCATTTGTATAACAATACTAAACCAAACATATCAACAATCTTCAGCATGACCATACTGAAAATAAACATATTGATAATCAACAGTATTGTAAAAACCATCTTTCCCTCTATCTATCTTGGAGCAGCATCATAGTGAGTTCTCTAGTGGATCCATCCAAGAATTTTGTCTAACTTACTAACCCTTTCGAGCCAACAAGCCTAGTTAGACATATGGAACTACCTATGGAACAAGAAGCCTTGTCTTGGATTACACACCCACTTGGGTAAAACTAATTTAGCCAGACATACTAATCCCCCTAGGATCAACATGCCTTGTCTGACTAACCCTTTCAGGCGAGCAGTCCTAGCTAGACTTACCCTACTCTAGAATGAGATACCACCATTACATCCTTCTTCCATCTACTGTCACTCCCTCTTTCGAGAGAGGTCCTTTTGGAATACACCGAGCTTGTCTCGAAACTATTCAAACTTTCCACAAGCCAGAGGCTTAGTTAACACATCTTCCACTTGTCCCTCTGTAGGAACATACTTAAGCTTTACATCTCCTTTCTGAACCATGTCCCGAATGAAATGATATCTAACTTCAATATGTTTTGACTTATCATGAAACATCGGGTTTTCTACCATATTGATGCAACTTTGATTATCACAAAGGGTATTAGTAACATCTATCTCTGCATCAAATAATCCTACAAACATATTTTGAATCCATATTGCTTCGCTACAGGATGAACATGTTGCAATGTATTCAATTGCCGTCGTGTTAAGTGAAATACTGGTATGCTTCCTATTGAACCATGAGATCATTCCTGGTCCCAAACTAAAACAACATTCTTAGGTTCTCTTCATGTTTTTAGCACTTCCTGCCCAATTTGAGTATGTAAACCCATATAATATTATCTCACCATTCAATGTGTATTTGATCCCATAATCTAAAGTTCCATTTAGATACCTCATCACATGTTTTGCTATTATCAGGTTAATATGTTTGGGATTTGTCATATAATGAATTAGCGTGTTTATAGCAAAACATATATCTGGTCTTGTCTTGTTTAAGTACATCAATGAAACAATAATACGTCTGTACAAGGTGGAATCTACAGTTTCCAAAGTATCATCATTCAATAGTTTGCAATTTGTTGTCATCAGAGTAGTCATAGCCTTGAAATCAACCATCACAAATATTTTTAGGATTTCTACCTTATATTTTCCTTGGTTCAGGAAAATCTCCTTCGGATATTTCCATACTTCAAGACCTAGAAAGTAGTGCATCATTCTAAGTCTTTCATCTCAAACTCTACAACGAGCTTTTTCTTACATTCCTTGATGGTATTATCTTCCCTTGTCAAGAATAAATCATCCACATATAGTAGTAGTATCATAAGTCCATCACCCTTAATCTTATAGTAGAGGTTACAATCTACTTTATTCTTAGTAAATACTAAACTCATTAGGAATCCATCGATTCTTCCATACCATGCTTTGGTTTCTTGCTTTATCCCATACAATGCTTTCTTGAGTTTACATACATAAGCTTCCCGATCATTAGTCTTGAAACCTTGCGGTTGTTCGATATAAACTTCTTCTTCTACCAATCCATTTGGAAATGATGTATTTACATCCATCTAAGGAAACTTTCACTTCATGTTGGATTTCAAGGCAAGGAGAGTTCTAATTGAATTGTACCTAGCTACTAGAGAAAAGGTCTCTTCATTTTCAATTCCTTTTTTCTAGGAGAACCCGCGAGCTACGAATCTTTCCTTGTACTTTTATATACTACCACCTGTTGAGTGCTTTGTTTGAATATTCATTTCGAGGATACCACTCACTTGCCTTTTGGTCTTGGTACCTTTTCCATACATCATTCTTTATGATGGATTGGTATTCCTCGATCATTGCATCAACCCAATCCTTTTGCTTTGTTTCTTCTTCAAAGCATGTTGGTTCTTTATCAACTACATCACACATCAAATCCATATAGCTGGGGTATGAATTTGGCTTCTTCCTTTCTCTAATGGTTCCTTCTAGGGCACCATGTCTTTTTTATTCTTCGATTACATCACGAGCCCAGGCAAGTTTTCTCTTTTGAGAAATCATTTCACTGGGTAATTCTTCTGGTAACTTAGGTTCTGTCATATCACGATCCTCAGGCATATGATCATCTTCTTCGTTCCTAACTAGTTTAGGAATTTTTGTAGCTTTGGTATTTTCATGCTCCTCTTCATATTCCTTATCTTTCTTTGAATTTCTGAAGGTTTTATCTTCATTAAATGTGACATCTCTGCTAAGGTCAATTTGATGGTATCTTGGGATATAGATCTGATAAGCTTTTGATTGCTCACTATATCCTACGAACAATCCCTTATTTCCTGAAGGATCTAACTTTGTTGTTTTCTCCTTGGGAATGTGTATGTATACGGGAAAACAAAATATATTAAGGTTACTTACTTCAGTATTTTCTCCGAAAAACATTTAATATTGAGTTTTGTTCCCAAGGGAACTATGGGAGATTCTATTATGTACATATATTGTTGTTTTGGCTGCTTCTTCCCACAGGTACATCGGTAGATCTTGATCATGTATCATAGCTTTCACAACTTCCATGATATATCTATTCTTTCTTTTTGACACCATTTTGTTGTAGATTATAGGGAATTGTGAGCTCCCTCTTAATCCTAGCTTCCTTGCAGTAATCATTGAATTCATTTGATGTGAACTCTTCTCCAATATATGACCTTAATAGTATTTATTTTATTTTTAGATAGGTTTTCTACTAGGGCCTTAAATTCCTTAAACCCCTGTCAAACACGTCATCCTTATTTTTCAACAAGTATATCCAAGTCTTGCGGGAGTATTCATCAATTAAAGAAGCACAATAAACATATTCGCTTAATGAAGTGGTTTGCATTGGACCACATAGGTCTAAGTGGATAATATATAAGATCCCTTTTTCTTTACTCTAACTGTTTGGATAAGGATTCTTAGTATTATTTCCTTGTGCACATCCTTTGCACACTCATTCATGTTCTATTTGCATTTATGGTAGGCTGGTCACAATCTTGCTTACAATTGGTAGAGATTTGTAGTGAATATGAGAAATCCTTCTGTTCCATAGCTCATATGGGTTTATGGTACTGGTTGCTAATGTTGAGTATGCATGTCCCTTCAATTTGTAGAGTCCTCCTTCTTTAACTCCAATTTATATTGCATCATTTATGGTTTTACTTTTTGTCCACATGAGAACTTTTCCATCCACAAAAGCAAATCTAGAGCCTTTCTTGTCTAAGGATGAAATAGAAAGAATATTCTTCTTTAGTCCTGGGACATACATGACATATTTCATCTTCATAGACTTTCCAGAGTCCAACTTATAGGATGCTTCTCCCATTCCTTTAATGGGATGTTGGGAATCATCTTCAAGAATTACTTTGTGTGGGGATTCCTTTTGTATAAGACATGACAGTGAGTCTTTGTAACATGTCATGTGCTTGGAGGCACCAGTATATACTATCTACGTGTCATTTCCTGGTGAGACTCATCCTACTAGAGCAGAGAACAATACATATTCTTCACTAGAGTCTTCATCTTTCTTTGCTTCCTCTTCAACTTCTTGATCACTAGCTTCAGCAGCATTAGATTGAAATATTTTCATCTTTTTTAATCTTTCATCTTTCATGGGATAGTTGATAACAATGTGTCCCAACTTGTGACAAGTGAAGCATTCATAATTTGAGAAGTCTTTCTTGGAATTCTTGAACCCTTCAGCCTTATGAGTATGGTTATGAGTCTTCCTTTTGTTCTTGTGTTTGGTATGAACTGTGAATGCTTGATACTCATTCTCATTTATCTTTTCTTCTCTATTTGTTATCCTTTCTTATTCTTGAACACAATCTTCCCACAACTTCCGGAACTTGGTTAGTTTACTTCTTGGAAAGATTCCTCAGATAAAATCTTCCTAATCTCTTAGAAGACCATTTAAGGTGGTCATCACAATTTTTGCTTCTTTAGCTGTATCACCAATGGATTCTAACTAATACTTGATTTGAGATACTCTTGAAAATTAAGACTACATGGTCTCTAATTTTTAATCTCTTACACTTTTGAGGTGATTCCTCAAGGTCATCTTCTTGTTGATGTTTCTTCCTTCAAATAGACTGGACAGAGTATCAAACTTTTCTTTTAGAGTTTTCATTGAGTATAATTGAGAAATCAAGTTAACCTTGATGGATTCAACTATGATCCTTTTGGATATGATCATATCCTTATTATTCTTGGACTTGGCCTCATATTCTTTGGGTTCTTTCGCTTCCTCCTTTACAAACTTATCTATATCATTTTCTTGCAGGATGAGCATGATCCTAAACTTCCATGCTATGAAGTTTTCAGCACCTTCAATATTTTTGTCTAGCTCAATACTCTTTGTTATCTTTAATAGAATGAGAACTTAAAATGGAATAAGGAGAAATAGTACTTAAAGAAAACATCTTCTCACTCACCTCCTTCTTGATGACCTAGTGTTTTATGCAGAAACCCTAATTTATTAGTTGGAAACCCTAGTAGGGTTGAGAGGTGGTGAAGATGTGTCTTCCTCCGGTGAGGTAGACTATATATTTATTTTTATGATATTGATGATGGAATCTCTGGAAGAATGAAGCCCTAGTTTGTCCTGATAGCAGTAATTGTTCCAAAACTGAAACTTCTTGGCATTTGGATTTGTCTTCACACAAAGATGCACTCTACAGGGGTGAGTTGAGGGAGCCATATTTTCCGGTTGATGTAACACCTCAGTTTTGACCCCGTTGCATTAATGTATATGATGTATATATTGTAATTAATCATGGTGTGGAGCCAAAGGAAAAATCTCCACCATCAATTTATCGTTTTATGTTCTGACAATTAAAATTGTTGTCGAAGGTATATTTTGTGCTAGCCGACACATTATAATTTTTGGCATCATGTAAATATGATTTTTAATTAAAAACCCCAACCAGCTATGTCTATGCAACAAGTAATGAGATGGGGGCATGCTTTTCCTAAGGAATAGGGAGGGAAAATATTTAAACCTTTGGTCCAATGGGGAAAATCCAAATGTCAAAGGGAGAACCCATCAATCAGTCAACTACCTATTTTGTCTTTTTCCCCAATCATTAAATTATGCCAGAATGTGGTTGATTTATTTATTGCATGGGGATGGGAAGAGTATGGGCAGCAATTTCGAATTTGGGGAAAACCCATTTTTTGGGAAAACCAATTTTGACTTTTGGGGCAAGTAATCACCCAAAAATGCATGCCATTTTCTCATACATGGACGTTCTTCATTTTTGGCTCATGCAGGGAAGCTTAGGAGTTGTTTTTACCTCCATGATTTTTCTAGCTGTGTGTTCTTCCTTCACAATTTGGCTCCTAGGTTTTTTTATCATTATCATTCACCCATGATTAGGGCTCTCTCAAGCGGCTGGGATTTTGTTGTGTGTAAAATTTGTTTTGAGTTGCCATGGGTTTGTTTTTCCCTCATGTGGTAGTCATTTCCTCATTCTCCTAAGCTCTGGATTTGGTTTTGGTGATGATATGTGGTTGGGTTCCTTTCCCCAACGTTTTGTTGCATTTCCCCAATGTTTATCAAGATGAAAATCATTTTTGTGTTCTCAACACTGCAATTGTGGTGTATGGAATTCACTTTTGGCCACGTTAGGGCCAAAACATCCCTGGAATACGATTTGTTGTAGTGGGTTGTTCTTACTCTCCTTGGCAACTAATTTTGTGGCTGAATTGTTTTCCTAAGCCCAGGAATGGTGTATATTTTTGTGTGTGCAATTGGTCTTTGGACTGTGTATGAGTGGGAAGGATTTTTCTTGACAAACCTAGTGTTTTGTAGGAGCCTCATAGACAGAACTAGAGGGTTGGATCTCTTCTCTACACCCCATGAATAGCACTGGAAGGGAATTCATGGCCCGAGGGACTGTGCAGCAAAGAAGGGAATGATTCCTTGTGTTGGGTGTGTGTGGATGTCTTAGTAGTCAAATTAGTTTTGGTGTAGGCATCCTTATCTCTTCAATGAGCCCACTAGCTTAGCATAAAGTGCTTCCATCTCCTGATGATCTGATAAACCCAAACATGGCTTTGGCTTGACTGAGTTTGGCATATTTTTGGCTATGTGTGAGTCTTCTTAGTTTCCTTTCCTTGGGGAAATCATGCCCATCTCAGGAATGGCAGTGTTGCTGAGAGATTAAGGAGCACACTAGCCTATGGTTGGGTGGAACATTGCAGTGGCATAGCTGGTTACGGGGAGATTCATTCGAAGATAAGTATTCTTGTGTGATTACTCATGCAACTATATTTTTTATGTGAATTATTATGAACATGTTAAAATGTGTTGAATGCTTGAATTAAACATAACTGCTTGTGATGAATGTTAATTCTTTATGCGTCTGTGTATCTTGGTTCAATGCATTTTATTTTACATTTTATGGGGCTAAATGAACAGGTAGATAGCAGTAATGGGTAGTGTCCTCTTTGCCAGTCAGAGGGTTTTGGACATTACAGTTGATCTATCAAGGGATTTGTTTGGAGTAGCAAACCATAACTGTGAAGTGTTTCCTTTCAGGGTGGCTCTGGTACTGTGTTAATTTTTCTTGATTTGCTTATATGATATCTTAAAATAAATTGTCATTGGAATATCACTGAAAGACTAACAATCACAAAAACATAAGAAAACAAGAAAACAAAGATTTTCCTCATGGAAACCACAAAGGATAAAACCATCCAAAATTTCCTCAATATAGATCTCAACCAAAGCAGTGTAAAATCCATAAAACCACTTCTAACTTCTTTATGGTGCACTATTTCTTCTCTCTCTTGAAAAACAACTTTAGTGAGTGAGTACAAATGAAGGGGAGTGCCTCCCTATTTATATTCTTCAGTTAACTTAGCCCCTAACCTAACAGGACCAACTTCTCTAATTGACTGGGATGACTTGTCCAAATGAACACCACAAATAAAATTTATTATATTGACACTTGGGTACTATTGGCCTAACTTACATTCACAGGTTTACATTAATTCTTTCAATGACTCTAACAAGACCAAACTCATCTCCCAAAGAAGGAATACAATCAATACATCCAGAATAAATTCTAAAGTTACAATACTTTAACATATATGAAGGTATACAAAACCTATATGTGTCTGACCTACATGTATATGCACTTGTCACCACTGTGACCTGCGTAAATCAAGAAAATGGAGATATCGCAAAAAAACACTCAAAAGTTTCAAACATTTTAACTATGAAATGATAGATCTAGGTCATTTTTGACCTCTAGAATTGAATTAAATAATTATAAAACCAATATAAAGCATGCATTAAAATATTTAAAAGGTAAGAAACACCCAAACAAGGGGAAAAACTAAAGAAAACTAGTTTCAAGAGAAGAACCCTTTAGCTTCTGAGTGGATTCGCCATTCTGTTAGTGGAGCA
Source organism: Pseudotsuga menziesii (assembly GCA_001517045.1). Classification (NCBI taxonomy): domain Eukaryota; kingdom Viridiplantae; phylum Streptophyta; class Pinopsida; order Pinales; family Pinaceae; genus Pseudotsuga; species Pseudotsuga menziesii. Next base: position 377,094 of record LPNX010272185.1, on the reverse strand, counting down.
TTCTACAACATAAGAAATATAATAGTTTCCTATTTATATGGGGTGGGTGAATACCAATTGTCAGAAAACAAATCAATTATAATGATAATTTTAATATCTGAAACCTTCTTTGATGGAGTTTGAAAAGGGGAAGAAGAGAGGAGAATACCTCTTTGTGACCTTTCTTTTTGATGGAGTCCCTTGATGGTTGTCCTTGCATCTCCTTCAATCTCCTTCACACCTAGAAATGTCACTACAAAATCCTTCCTACCGTCGTAGCAAACTATCTTTAAGAAATATGGGTTAGATCTAATTGCCTACAAATTCTACATCAACATGAAGCTTGAAAGGAAAACATTGAACAAGAATTGGGAAGAATATTGAATTGATTCATCATAAATGAACATAGATAAATAATTATAGCTCTTCCAAGTCCCTTCCTTCTCCATAGCCTAGACCTACTCCTCTACTATCCATTCCTTTAATTCCCAAAAATTTGTGATAGAAAAGTGATTTCTAGCCCTCAATTCCTCGAGCATGCATTTTCTCTCTAATTTGTCTCCCCTAATTCACCTCATATGCCTTCCTTTTATAGGATTGGGATTTGAGCACCCAATCTCTTAACCATGAATGTGGGATTAGAATTTTTGAAGCTTTTTTATTATTTCCTTCAAAAAACCCACTTTACCTACTTTTTAGGCATCAAAATTGATTTTGAGTATTTTGAGGACAATTAATACCCATGTTAGGCATTTGTTTCCTAAAGAAATTTTGAGTTTAACCCCTATAAGAGACTTGGAATTTCCCATAGATTTTATGCCAAGATAAGCATCGATATCATGATCCCCTTACCGTATGAGTATTCCTAATCTTAGTGAGATAAGAATGCACCTATAAGAGGTGCTTGATAAGAATTATATATTAGAAAAATAGGACCACAGAGAAATAACAGATATATAGTTAAATCATTAAACAAGATGCAAAACACATTAAACACATTATAGAGAGACATAGATATAATGTGGTTCACCCAAACGATGGGCTACATCCATAAATAAATTGCCAGTCATTTTATTACAGTCTAGAAAGATGAAGGGATACACCCTATAGAAAAACTGCTACACTTCCTCTTCACGCTCTCATAGTCTCTCTTACACAATCACAAAGATAGTTTACAATGCTATAATGACATACAAAGTTGTGTTACAATGATTTCGTTTATAGGGGAAAAAATACCATGGGAAAATACTATGGTTAACCCAATACCATGGGTCTGCATAATTGTTGGCCAACATACATCCCTCGAACCCTAAGTAGGGGGAATGACTATACAGTACACCTAGGGTACAAACATGACTGAATAATATCTCTAGATTTGGAATATTAGGTTCCACAACCAACAATCTCCCACTTGGAGACCGATCACAATAACTCCACCACTGTTGCACTTGCTGGACTATGCTCTGGACCTTGGACTTTGAAAATTTCTGATTTTCACCTTCATGCTTGAAGGCCAATAGAAATTGAGCAGGCACTCAGTTTCTCTCTGGTTACTCCCTTTGTCAACATGTCTGTAGGATTACATCTAGTATGTATCTTTTCCAATTTTAACAGTTCTTCATCTAGAACAGATCTTATGAAATGGTACTTGAGCTATATATGCTTAGTCCTCGAATGAAATGATGATTTATTTGCAAGATGAATGGCAGTCTAGCTGTCATTATACAACTTCATATTCTCCTGCATCCTACCCAATTCTTCCATGAACCTCTACAACAAAATCATCTCCTTACTAGCCTCTGTAGCAGCAACATACTCGACTTTTGTTGTTGAAAGTGCAACAACCTATTGCAGTTTTTAAATCCAACTTACTGTTGTTCCACCCATAGTAAACACATACCATGTGGTGCTCCTCTTGCTGTCTTTATCACCAGCCATATCTATATCAACATATCCCTATAGAACAGTGTCTGAACCTCCAAAACATAATGCATGAGAAGTGGTACCTCTCAAATACCTAAGAATCCACTGTACTTATTTCCAATTCTCTTTACCTACATTATTCATATACCTGCTCACAACTCCCACTCCATGTGCAATATATGGTCTCGTGCACACCATGGCATATTCAAACTTCCAACCGCTGATGAATAGGGAATCCTGGACATGTAATCTATCTCTTCCTATGTGTTTGGACACATGTCCTTACTTAGTTTGAAATTTATGGCTAAAGGTGTACTGACTGGTTTTGCATTCTGCATTCTAAACGTCTAGAACACCTTTTCTATGTACTCACCTTAAGACAACATCAATTTGCGATTTTTCCTATCTCGTGTTATTCTTGTACCAAGGATTTGTTTTGTAGCACTCAAATCCTTCATCACAAATGATTTAGCCAATTTTCTTTTGAGCACATTTATATCCTACATGTTAGACCCTGCAACAATCATGTCATCCACATACAATAATAAGATAACATATATTCCGTTATATAGCCTCTTGAAATAAACACAATGGTTAGAATGACATCTATCATAACCTTGTTCTGTCATTAACTTATCAAATTTTAAATACCACTGCCTTGGAGCTTTCTTCAGGACATACAAACTCTTCTTCAACCTGCAAGTCAAATTATCCTTCCCTTTGACCTCACACCCCTGTGGCTGCTGCATATAAATATCTTCCTCCAAATCCCCATGGAGAAAGGCCGTTTTTACATCTAACTTTACAAGATGCAAATATTCTACCGCCACTATACTTAAAATAGTTCTAATTGAAGTCATTTTAACAATAGGATAAAATATTTCATGAAAGTATATACCTTTCTTTTGTGCAAACCCCTTTACAAAAAGTCTAGCCTTGTACCACTTCTTGCCTCCATCTTCTTCCTTCAACCTATAAACCCATTTATTATGCAGTGCCCTTTTTTCTGCGGGCAACTTAACCAGATCCCAAGTCTGGTTTCTTACCAATGAGTCCATCTCCTGGTCCATGCCTTGCTCCCACTTCTTTCTAGTTTCTATCTATATTTCTTCTTCAAAACATTCTGGTTCACCAGAATCAGTCATCAATAAATAATATAGTGAAGGAGAGAATCATTCAGGGGTTCTACTCAACCTAGTAGATTTTGTTACAATTGCAGCAGTTTCAGGTACCTATTGTTGTTCTTAATTTTTCAGTGCCTTTGGAACTTCATCTTATTTGATTTCATCAAGCACTATCTACTCTGTGTTTTCCTTTTCCACTTTCTTTCCCTACAACTGATCTTTGTACATGACCTTTTCATTGAATACTACATCTCTACTCCTAATTATTTTTTGTTTTTTCATAATCCCACAAATGATAACCAAAATCATCAACCCCGTATCCAATAAAGGTACATTTCTTGGATTTATCCTCAAGCTTTGTTCTATCATCTTTATCAATATGGACAAATGCTTCACAGCCAAAAGTTCTCAGAAATGAGTATTTTACTTGTTTACATTTCCATGACTCCTCTGGAATCCCACCATCCAAAGCGCTTGAAGGCCCTCTGTTTATTAAAGAAACAACAATGTTTACAGCATCAACCCAAAACTGTAAGGGAAACCCTACATGCAATATCACACACCTTGTACTCTCCATGATCGTTCTATTCATCCTTTCCGACACACCATTTTCTTGTGGTGTTCCAGGGACTGTCTTCTCTCTACGAATCCCATTCTGTGAATAATAACTGTTAAACTCCTTGCTGTAGTATTCACCTCCATTATCATATCTGAGACATTTCAACCTTTTTCATGTCTCATTCTCAGCCAAATCTTTCCACTTCTTAAAAGTATCAAACACATCGGATTTCTGTCTAATGCAATAAACCAAAGTTTTTCTAGTTGCATCAGCAATAAAAGTAACATAATAATGAGAGCCACCAAGATATTTTGCCTAAGCTGGTCCCCATACATATGTATGGACAAGATCTAACTTTTCACTCTTCTTTTGTTTCCCAACCCTGAGAAATATAACTCTCTTATGTTTTCCATAAACACAGTTCTCACAGAAATCCAAACTTACCTGCTTCAGATCTGGAAGAGGTTTCCTTGAGTGGATAATCTGCATCCCCTTCTCACTCATGTGGCCAAGCCTGTGATGCTACAACATCGCACCTATTTCTGTGGAAGCTACAGAGATAGAATAATCAGTATTGTGAGGACATAAATATAACGTACCTATCCTATCTCCTTTTTCTATTACCATTGATCCTTTAGTGATCTTCCACCACGTTTCTCCAAACGTAGACAAACAACCGCTATCTCCCAACTACCCTATTGAGATCATATTTCTTTTCATAGAAGGAATTTGCCTTACATCTTTTAGCAGCCATTCATTTCCATTATTTAACTTAATCCATACCTTACCTTTCCAACAATTTTACATGGTTCATCATCCCCCAATAAAACATGTCCAAAATCACCTTGAACATAATCACGAAATAATTTCCTATGGGGTGTAGCATGACATGAAGCCCCTGAATCTACTACCCAGTAATAACTAGTATTATCTAGTGCAAGAATCAAAGCATCTTGTAACACATCACCTGCTGCATTCGCTTCCTAAGTAGTCTCTTGCTGCCTCTCACCTTTCTTATTTGTTGCTATGCAATCTTTCTTTAGATGTCCTTTCTTACCATAGTTCCAACACTCTATTTTTCTGAATCTAGACTTGGATCTACCCTTTTTAGACTTGCCACAATTTCTTGGGTTCCTTCCTCTCTCATTTTGTCTCCCTCTGCTCTCCATGGTCAATGCATTACTTGATGTCTCACCTGTGCTTTTTCTTTACATTTCCTCACTAGGAATAACACCAACAACATCATCAAACTTAAGAGTGCTTGAACTAGGGACAAAGTTACTTACATCCATGACCAAGATATTCCAGCTTTCTGGCAGTGAGCACAAGATTAGAAGAGCCCTAACCTCATCATCAAAGTTCACATTTGCATAACTTAACTAATGGGTAAGTGTATTAAACTCATTTAAATGATCGGTAACATGTCCACCTTTCGACATCTTCATATTAAATAAACGCTTCATTAAAAATACCTTGTTGGAAGCCGAGGGTTTTTCGTAGAGCTTACCCAATGCGCTCATCATTCCCTTTGTTGTTTTTTCTTTCAAAATATTGAAATCCACCGACGAATCCAGGCACAGTTGTATTGTTGCCAATGCCTTTCTATCAAGAAACTCCCTTTCTTCATCCTTCATAGCTACCGATTGTTTTGCTTTTCCTCCCAATGGTAGGTACAGATCTTTCTGCTACAGATAGTCCTCCATTTGCATCTTCCATAACTGATAGTTTTGGCCATTAAATTTCTCAACCCTAAACTTTCCTTCTTCTACCATTGCTCCAACTTGAACTAGGAACCCTTCTTTCCTGCGAGTTTACCAACCAAATAGACCTTTTGCCTCTGATACCAATTGTTAGAAAAACAAGACCTCAGATCAATAACAGATATACAGTTAAATCATTAAACAAGATGCAAAACACATTAAACACATTACAGAGAGACACAGATATAATATGGTTCACCCAAATGATGGGCTACGTCCACAAAGAAATTGCCAGTCATTTTATTATAGTCCAGAAAGATGAAAGGATACAACCTACAGGAAAATCGCTGCACTTCCTCTTCACGCTCTCACAGTCTCTCTCACACAATCACATAGATTGTTTACAATGCTATAATGCCATACACAGTGGTGTTACAATGATTTCTTTTATAGGGGAAAAAATACCATAGGAAAATACTACGGTTAACCCAATACCATGGATCTGCATAACTATTGGACAACACACATCCCACGAACCCCAAGCAAGGGGAATGACTGTACAGTACACCTGGGGTACAAACATGACTGAATAATATCTATGGATCTGGAAGATCAGGCTCCACAACCAAAATTATATTTGGACAAGCATGTCACCTTGGGGTGCACCTCTTCTTTTTGTGAAGAAGAAGGATGATATTGTTTTACTGTGCATTGACTATTGATAGTTAAATAAAATGACCATAAAGAATAAGTGTCCATTACTCCAAATTTCTGACTTATTTGACCAAGTGAGAGGATCCAAAATATTTTCCAAGGTTGACCTTCAATCTTGATACCATCAAGTTTGAATTAAGGATGAAGACATTCCTAATACTGCTTTCCGAACTAGATATGGTCACTATGAGTTTGTGCTCCTTCGTTTTGGACTAAATAATATGTCATCTACCTTCATGTGTTTAATGAGTAAGGTACTTAACAAGTATTAATACAAGTTTGTGCTCATCTTTATTAAGGACATTGTAATCTATTCTAGAAATGAAAAAGAACATAAAGAACATTTGAGGTTGGTTTTACAAACCTTACCTGAACATCGGTTGTATGCTAAACTTAGTAAATGTGATCTTTTTAAAAATGAAATCTAGTATCTATGCCATATTATCTCAAATCAAGACATAGATTGAGATTATTCCAAGATTAAATCTATTATAGAATGGCCTATACCAAAATATGTCCATTAAATTAGATATTTCATGGGAGTTACAAGATATTATAGGAGGTTTATTGAAGGTTTTTCAAGGGTGGGAAATCCTATTACCTCTTTGCATAAAAAAGGAGTCAATTTTGTTTGGATCACATAGTGTCAAGATAGCTTTGACATGCTAAAACACTTGTTGATTAATAACCCCATATTAAAAATAGTTGATCCTTACACTAATGGAAAATGAGAGGTTAGTGACAAAAAAAATGACTAAAATCCGCATATCAATGACCACTTTTGGTTTGGCGATCGCGAGTGGCTAATTTACGGTCTTTTATTACATGACCAAAATTGACCATTTTTATTTTGGTCATTTATAGCTTGTCAGTTGCTCATTAATTTGGTCATATATTTGGTCATTAAGTTTTTCATATATTTGAATCAATGACCAAATATATGACCACATTTATGACCAAATTAATGACCACATGACAAACTAGAATATGACCAAATTTGGTCGCGTAAATTAGCCACCAAAACTGCTTTTTGGTTATTGATATGCAAATTTTGGTCGGTTTTTGGGTCATTTATATCTCATTGTTTTGTCACGTATCTCTCAATTTTTGGTCATTTTATATGTGAATTTTGGTCATTAATCTCATTTATTGGTCACTAATTTAGTCATTTTTAGTCGTTTTATGTGTGGTTATTATATTTTAGCAGTTTTAATGGTGTCCATTATTAATCAATATAAATTTTTAATATGATATTATGTTTAAATTAAAAAAAAATTATACATTATTTATCATCATCTAATACACATGTGAATTATGCAATGTCACATTGATTAGTTAATTACAACACTTATAAATAGTATAAAGTACAACCATATAGGTTTTAAGCCGCACAAATTATAATATATGAAATTTCAAGTATTACAATAAATATGAGTTTTCTCAAAAACTATCTCCATATAACTTTACATGATAATCATCTAGTACATCGATGACTTTTCAAAATATTACAATGGCTAAACCATCCCACTTGTACTTGGCTGCTAAGCCATACTTAGATTCTGCAGCAACTTCAATTAACCCATACTTATCATCTTGAAAGCCTCAGCAGCAGGCTCTTCATACTCAATGGAAAAGCCTAAGCAACAGGCTCTTCATACTCAATGGCCCACTTAGTTAAGTTCACTCCTACAAAATTCAATAAAAAAATCTTAGTAGAAAAACAGTGAACTGTAAAGTAGAAAAAAATGAAGCAAATTATTTATAATGTTCAATAGCCCATATTAAACTAAACAACATTGAACTCAGTTTCACCACATGCAGGAAAATTTCACACTAAATGAGGTAATGAAATTTCATGTGTTTTGGGATCCATGAGAACCAATTTTTCCTTCAATTAATATAACCAAACTTGGGCCATTGAATTTGAACCTAGCTTTTAGGATTATCCTACTCCATACTAAATAGCCTGGGAATTCTCATTGGCAAGACTAGTGAATTCAAAGATTGATATTTTTGTATATTTCACAAATAGCGTAGACCTTACCTTCTTGTTTCTGCCATCTATTTTGTGAAAAACCTTTCACCCCTGGTTGTGTCCTCAATGCAGAGATGCATGTTCTATTACATATTTCATAAATAACAAGTTACCTCAATTACATTGAATAATAATATCCACCTTTCTTACCCACGCAATACCTTAGCTTTAGATTGCAAGAGAAATACACACAAAAAAAAAGTTTCAAGAATACCTTACAACACCCTTGGACAGTCTAGAATTTTTTCATATTCCACAAATTCCCATGGAAAAGCTCATGTCTTTTAATAGAAACTTGGTGCAAAATACATCCAATGCCTAGTTAAAAATAGAAAGGATTTTGTTACCTTGCAAGATCTTCCACAGTTCATATTACATTCCTCTTGTGTTCTGAGATGAAAATTCAAAATTCTACTATAATTCAAAAGTATTTGGATATCATATGAAATTTCCTTCCAACTTTGTACATTTAGAGCTCATTTCCTATGTTTTTTCTCTATAAAATTGAGGCATACAAATGCCTCTCTAACTTTAAAATGCTTGACACAGAAGCACCCCCTATGTTTTGCACTTATGAAAGATGAGACTTTCATTGAATAGCATAACCACTTTTCTCTAATGCATCTACATCCCATGTCTCCTAACATTAGTATCTTTAAAGTAACAAACTGTCCATATTAGAATATACTTAGTCTTGAATGATCACTTGTAGATGTGCAAGTTTGTCTTTGGCCACCTCTAGTTAGCCAAATTAACATTCTCTACTCACAAGTAAGTAGGGTTTCATCCTTTCAGGCCAATGATAGGGTTAAGATTCAAGAATAGATGGTTATAAAAGTTATATATATACCACTAGAGTAGCTATAAATCTATTTGTAGAAAGCATTCTACAAGAATGCCCTTTTAATTCCTAGTTGAAAAGATGTAAAACTACTGCAAAAAAACTAAATAAATATTGTTAATTGCATTAAAAAACATTCTACACACATTCCAATTTAATAGGAATTACTTTCAATCTTCCATGTAGTAATTAGCATGTTGATCATTGTTGAAATATTATGGTTTGCATCAATCAACCTAATCTTTGATTCCACCAATTCAATTTCCTAACACTTTGTTATTGGGAAGTTTCCAAAGAATCCAGCCAAGCGGTCAACATTTGAATCAATGTTGCAGCTGCCCCACTCTGTTGCACATTAGTATCTGAAAATGATGTAGTTAATGAAAAATATACGTAGAAGAGGAGATAACAAGTTAGTTTTGGGGGAAGCATAAATAGGACAAAATTCAGTCAAGATTATGAGGTATCATGAAACTTAATCAATCGAATCGATTTATAGAGACAATTACACATTCTCTATCTTTTTGGATTACATACAAAATAGGTAGGGCAATGCATCTTAGATCTATAAGTTATTCGACCACATCCAAAGAGACCAATGCTGACAACATTGACTTTGACAATTGACATCAACTTCAATAATCCACATTTGTAAGTTGAAACCTATCAAATACATGGAAGTTATAGCTACATGAAATATTGAAAAACATTATCTTGTCTAATTAAATAACTGAACTCCTAGTTAGGTTCAAAAACAGAGATAGGCACACAAAAATGGGAGCTAGGATAAAGTGTAAGTATAATTAAAGAAAGCAACAAAAATATACTAAGCCAATATTAAACTAGACAACATTGAACTTAATTTCACCGCATGGAAAAGTAGGTCACAACCTAATTTTTGTGGCTGAAAGTTGTATTATTTTTCAAATGGTAGTCAGCCTGGATATCCACTACTGCAAGAGTGAACTGGGGAAGGATAATCTCAAGATATTAGACCAATGATTCGAACTACTTTTCCATTGGAGAATGTATTTTAAATGTATTCTTAAAATTTCCTTTGGCTTTTGTTGACATTCTAAATGTATTCTTCAAATTTACTTTATCTTATGTTGATAGAAACCAATACTTAAAGATACTTGAGAAAGCCAATATAGATACCTGCAAAAGCCAACCATTACAAAAGGGCCCTAACTAAGAGAAAGAAATAAGCAATAGTATATGCTATATACTAAAAATAACAAGATGAGGTCATAAAGCTGAACATACCTTGAAATTACAATAACCTTTCCCTCAACAAACTGAGCACGAGAATATAGTCATCTATTGGGAAACTCTCATTATGACATTAAGTCATGCATTTATTCTAGTGAACATAAAGTTGAAATTACCCGAGCCCATGAAGCTCATAATTTTAGACCCTCGGGTCTCATTAGTAGACTTTAAACTTTAAAGTTAAAACTTAAGTTTAAAAGCTAGTCTAAATAACTTGAATTTTTTATTTGGTTCATAATTTGAATTTCATTACTCTTTTTTATTTGGAGATGAGAGTTTGACTACTAAAATCCTTGTTCTTATGTACATACTTATCAGAAATTAATAGTTGAAGCTATTAATCTTGGATTTTGAAAGGTTGGTCAGTTATTTTCTATTAACTTGGCTTTTGAAAGGCTAGTCAGTTATTTTCTATTAACTTGGATGTTGAAATCCTTAGTGATTCATTTTTTTTCCACTTCACCCCAACTTGATCCACCTAATGAGGATGTCTCTAGTTACAATAATTAAATATAAAAATTACCTTTGAAGCAATATATAAAAACTTTCCCGGGATCACAACCCTATAGACAAATGATATGGTCGAAGACCTATGAGTGGATCTAGGACTTGGAAGGTATGAGTCTTAGGTGAATTATATAGAACATATATCCCTAAACTGAAGCATTTTATTGTAGAAAAAAGGTTTACAATTTTTCATGAATAACATTACCAGATACCTTGTCAATTGTTGCCATTCAACCACAATATTAACACTCTGAGCACCAGGTCTATGACCTTAAGTTGTTTTCCACACTGTTGCAAGCCGATGTCTATATCGTTGAGTGTATTCTTCAAATTTACTTTATCTTATGTTGATAGAAACCAATACTTAAAGATACTTGAGAAAGCCAATATAGACACCTACAAAAGCCAACCATTACAAAAGGGCCCTAACTGAGAGAAAGAAATAAGAAATAGTATATGCTATATACTAAAAATAACAAGACGAGGTCATAAAGCTGAACATACCTTGAAATTACAATAACCTTTCCCTCAACAAACTGAGCAAGAGAATATAGTCATCTATTGGGAAACTCTAGTTATGACATTAAGTCATGCATTTATTCTAGTGAATAGAAAGTTGAAATTACCCGAGCCCACGAAGTTCATAATTTTAGACCCTCGGGTCTCATTAGTAGACTTTAAACTTTAAAGTTAAAACTTAAGTTTAAAATCTAGTCTAAATAACTTACTTGAATTTTTTATTTGGTTCATAATTTGAATTTCATTACTCTTTTTGATTTCGAGATGAGAGTTTGACTACTAAAATCCTTGTTCTTATGTACATACTTATAAGAAATTATTAGTTGAAGCTATTAATCTTGGATTTTGAAAGGTTGGTCAGTTATTTTCTATTAACTTGGCTTTTGAAAGGCTAGTCAGTTATTTTCTATTAACTTGGATGTTGAAATCCTTAGTGATTCATTTTTTTTCCACTTCACCCCAACTTGCTCCACCTAATGAGGATGTCTCTAGTTACAATAATTAATATAAAAATTACCTTTGAAGCAATATATAAAAACTTTCCCGGGATCACAACCCTGTAGACAAATGATATGGTTGAAGACCTATGAGTGGATCCAGGACTTGGAAGGTATGAGTCTTAGGTGAATTATATAGAACATATATCCCTAAACTGAAGCATTTTATTGTAGAAAAAAGGTTTACAATTTTTCATGAATAACATTACTATATACCTTGTCAATTGTTGCCATTCAACCACAATATTAACACTTCGAGTACCGAGTCTGTGACCTTAAGTTGTTTTCCACACTATTACAAGCCTATGTCTATATCGTTGAGTGTAATATTTCCAGACACGGGAACTCCCATCACCTGGAAATTCAGTCACTTTAGCATCAACATCATCCATTTGCACTGACATCTGGAAAACTACATTTGAACACAATAATCTAGAAAACATACCGACAACGAATCTTACTTGAAGCAACAAGAAGCATGCTTTCATCTAGCTCATTCACAAGGAATAGCTTGGATATTTCCTTGTTTGGGCCATCATGGTTGTCAAAAGTATTCAACACTAAAGCTTCATCATAGTTCCATATCCTGGAAAAAAATAAAATAGTTTTTCCATGCAGACTAAGTCTATGACCTTCCAAATTTTACATGCTAACTATCATGACAGTGTAAGATATTATTAAATAAATATATCAGCTGAGCCACATGGGTCCCATATTTCTAGAATTAGCATAAAACTGTTGAAAACCATGACCTTGATCTGGTAAATTTATGAAATTATCCTAGAATGACAAATTGAAAATAAAGATATAAGCAAAAAACCATAAAAAAAATAGTGGAAGAAAATTGCGACTCCTTAAATTACTCAAAGTTATCAAAAAAGTATGGCATTCTACTCAACAAAGTCAACAGGGAGCACATTTTTTTCTTCTTCTTGCTTAACAACATAAGAGAGAAGCTTTACATATGGCAAAGAATACATCCATTTCTTCAAAGAGGCAACTTCAACAAGTTGTTTGACATTAAATAAAGCCCTAGTTGCATAACTTAAAGTTGAATATTGATTATAGGGCAAATATTTACCGGTGATGTCTAATGGACATTAACAAATTTGGTCAAAAGAAGCAAGTCACAAATCTACATGTATAAGACCAGGAAATAAATCAATGGCACTTGGTGAAAATGTAATTAAAATGTTATACATCTCATAGAAAATCACTGTAAATAATCATTTTCAGGTGCCCACTGAATTAGGCCATATATAGATCAAATTAGTAAGCCGAAATCAAATTCAAATCATGTCATCTTATGTCCTTGACTTCATTTTCATAGCAATAGCATGGCATACTACATCTTCAGAAAAGAGCATCCATCTACATAATACACGGGATTAGTTCTTGACCAAGAAGCATACAACTAGGATATATAGTGGCTAATGACAATAATTCAAAGTTCCTATTATACTAAGGGGTTCCATACTTGACCAAAATAGTTGAACTTAGGTAGTTATCCAACCATTATTTATTACCTAAGTTACTGGATCTACCATCCCTATGTGCAGGAACCATGCATCCAATTCGGATCCAACAACAACTGTCCAGGATCCATCTTGCAGGTAGATCATGTGGTAAAAGTAAATGGATCCTACCACCATGAAACAGATCCCGACTTTCTGAAATGGATCTTGCCATTATGAGATAGATCTCAAAATATATGGGGTAGTTTTGGGAACATATCCTAACCTTTCTAAAATGGATCCTACCTTTATGATGGATCCCAAAAATATGTAGGGCTATTTTGAGCTCAGATCACGAGTTAAAAATACTTTTTAATGCAAAAAACTCTAAATGACCAAAACACTATCTGCTTAAAACTGTAAAGCCCACTCATACTCTATTAGAAGACTAATCCCCCCCATTGCAAAATACAAAATATGCTATTCATCCTTCATATAAAGATTGCATGCAAGTTTGATGGACTGCGTCTCTTGGATAAAGATCAGTCATCTACATACTGAAGTGGTTGGAAGTCTAGAGACTAAAGCTCTAGCATGTGCCATCTACAAATTGAAGTGCTTCAAAAATTTAATTGACCCATGAACATGTTCGAGATATTCTATGAAGCCTATACAAAGAACATCATAAATCTTATAGCCTTTGCTCTATTTATACAATGGGATTGTAAGTTTTCAAGCCATTGGATCAATGGTTGGGAGGATTTTAGTACATGCAATACAACTTATTAAAATTTTGATCTAGTTTATTTTCTCAGCAAATTATATTCATCTTTTTATATTAATAATTCCATGTTTCAAGAACTCAAAACCCAAGAGATGCACATAGAGAAAAGAGCCAATGCATTCCTAATCCTAGCATGTATAACTAAAAATAGAAAATTATGTATATTAACTTTGTAACCAACGATTTTAGAAAAGCTTCCTCACTTCTACAGGAAACAGCCCTTGCCTATGCCTTGAAATTGAAACCCTTAAATATTATCAGAATTCTATTGGGATGTGGAATCTTGAATTCTGAAAAAACAATCTTCATAGACTCTGCAATCAATTTGGAAATTTGTCAAGGATCGGTTCCCTGCCATATCTGGACCCTAGATTTTCAAAAATATGACAACAACCAATAAAGATCATGCTAATCCATATCCTGTAAACTTAGAGTTCCCTCCAAACTTAGAGTTTTGAAAAAACATGTATCAGGCAAGAAATGAAATTACAAGAACAAGGCATTTATCTTAAATAAAGTCATTCTCAATAATAACAACTAAGCATCCACTCAAAGACCCAATTTTTGCATCGACAAGAACTACATTTAAGACTATCATCAGAATCTATTGAACCAAAATTGATTAAGGAACAAATTTTGATAAACAATATATGTGTGTGTGTGAGTGAAGAAAACCAGCCATGAGGGGTTTGCTCAAATAGTTTCCCCCAATATTGATGGGAATATATATATATATATATATAACTATTTGAGCCAACCCCTCACGGTATATATATATATATACACACACACACACACACACACACACACAAGAAAACCATCCATGAGGGGTTAACTCAAATAGTTGTCCCCAATATTGTTGGAAAATTGGCTAGTTTTGTGCTAGCCAGTGTTCAGATTGAATCCCACTAGGTGATGTACACTAATCTACATTCCCATTGGCATTAGAAATTAATAAAAAAACATATGTTTCCAGAGAACCTTACCACCACTAGCAAACATCCCCCTTTCTTAGAGAACTGCAATGGGAACCAACTTTATGCAAATCTCCTCAGTAAAGGCATGAATTATTTATTTAAAAATAATCTATAGTCAGACTATCTTCTTTTTTTCCAAGGAAATCATCTCACCCCACCATCAGACACTCGCGAAGAATGGGGTCATTGATACCATTCCAACCCTTTCAAATCTCTTCGGCTTCTTCCCAAAAATTATTGGATGGAAGACAGATCGACCAGTAGCCAACATAGGCAGATGTTAGCCCAAAAGTACCCGATGAAATTTGATCCCAAGACACCTATGGACTTCGCACAAGAGAATGTACGAATCAAGGGTCAACATACAGAAGATACCATATAGGAGAATCTTTCAGTAAACTTCCACAACTACCACATCACACATTAGAGCCTCTTTGTTAAAAAAAATCCTTTGTAGAGTAATAACCAGGCGTTGGAGATATCTTATTCATTAGGAGCAAAAAGTCTACATAGATATCTCCCCGCTACATACTCTATCCAAATTACATTCCTAGATGAACCCCAACTACCATGATAAAAGAGACACATTCATAGTTGATAGATGAGGGAAGAAATACTATGTAATAAATGAGCAATACCATAAGATCATAATTATATGGATCCCTCATCTTGCTACTCATTAGATCAACCCTTTTCTTTCACTTTTAACTTAAAAATGACACAAAAATAAATATTACACATTTTAATTACCAGTGCTCATTACCTTCTTCCATTAGTGGCAGTATGTTCTTACCAATCCAAAGAACTTTGTAAGTTGGAATTGCCAGTTTGTACAAAAGCTCCCTTTGATATATAGAAGAAATGTCAAGTCAGTTTCAACATCCAACCACTCAGATGACTACAAAACCCAATTGATTTGAAAAATGTCTACAATAATGAAATTTAATATGTTTAAAAATATTATAGGAGTTGAAGCAAAACCCATAGTAGATTGTTTCCCTGTCTTCATCCCTTGCGATGCAGGAACACTATTTTGATTTGCATATCCCCATTGTTGAGTTCCATAATGCACCAGTGGCATGTGTTGAGGCTGAGAAACAACTTGATATTGTGGATTAATATTGTATGAATTCTGTGACTGACCAGATGTTGATGGAGCAAACTGGAGGAGAGTAAACAAGAGTGTCCATAGAAAATATAAAAAAGGTGCTTCCTCCAACCTTGTTAAAATTATAAACCTATACAAATACGTTTACATGCTATAATAAAATTATAAACCTTATACAAATAAAAATAGATAGTATCGTATAGGATGGTCATGGTGGCAATCCCATGCCCCCTAAACCAGGTGGAGGCTCCATACTAAGAGGTTGTGAATATTGCTGAGGTTGCTGGGTGCATTCATTTTCAGTGTATTTGCACATATTTATGTGATTGATCAACTAGCAAGAAAATTAAACCTAGTCATGTTTGATTTGAGGAACACCATAAACTCCCCTTTTAGTACCATATCAATCATAGAGGGGTTCATTCTTATATTAATTGTGCTTACTATCACCTTGAAATTATTATAATACATCTTGATCATCCATGGAAATCCATGCTAGTGCATTAATATCATGGACGTGGATGGAGTGAGCCCTTTCAATCATTGGGCCTGTGTAATTTGGGCTTGTGTAATTTATTTTACATGAGGGTTTAGTGCTATGGAATTTCTATGTAAATGCATAAATACCTACTATTGGATTTTATAGATCTCATATTTGTTGGATTTAAGTTAATCACCACCAGGGTTATAATCTGATCCTTGCCTCTATGATGGTTTGAGGCTTGAGTATCATATGAGGTGGAATAGGAGGGGTTTTCCCTAATTTTCATGAGGTGATATTACGTTCATTTGCTTAGTATTTTTTTCCCCAGAAGCAATGGTTTCTAATTCTCCTTAAATATTTAATTTATTCACTGATTTCTTTGACCTTTGAATTCCAAACCCTAAAAATGAAAATTTGAAATCAACCATAGTGCTAATTTGAAATCATGAAGAGGAGAAGGATGCGAATTCTTCTTTTGGTTCTATGGATATCATGACTTATGAATTCTTCTTTTTGACTTTTCTAATTGTATTCATAGCCACCTCATCCACCTGGAATGGTGTCTTCAGGACGTCAAAACTTTGGACCTCCTCTGTCGATGGAAGTATGTTCCATAGCATGTTGATGTTTTTTTTTCCATTATATATGTGCCATGGTGATTGGTGTTGGTTCATAAATTTGCATGCAATTTCTATTTCATGAGACATTTTGACAAAGAAAATTGATGAGTGAATGTAGTTTAGATCTGGAGTACCACCACAGACAGGTCAACAATTTATGCCTCCAAGTAGCCAACAGTTTTCGGCCTATGGCTCAAGGTATACAACCACCAAACATTGGAACTTCTCCATCCGTTCAACCACCGCGTGTTCAATATTCTTCATAAATGCAACATTTTCCTCCACATCCAAGGAAACAACAATAGACTACACCTTCATCTCAAGCTCCTTCTATGACATATCTTCAGCAGCCAAGGCCAATGACAAGTGGGGCTCCTCCATCTAAAGTGTAAATGCTTGTCATGAAAAATCAATATTGAATCACAATCCTACATGTAAACATCATCTTAAGAGAATTATTAGAAACAGGAAAAACATTAAACATTCAAACATTTTTCGTTTCTAATTAGTGGTAGTTGAAGCAAATTGAACACGTCTTATGTTTGAAGCCAACCTTTTGAACCTTTCCTAAAAAAATGAAAACTTCTTTTTTCAAATATGTGAAAGTGATTCTATTTTGCAATATGCATGTTTGAAGGATATCAAAGAACCTATTACTCTTCCATAGTGTATAAGTTCATTGAAATAAAGGAAATATTAGTGAGCATATATGCATTGGATTGGTTCAGTATTATAAGTCGCAACACCATTACTTTCACCGCCACTCCTTGAAACTAATCGAATTACCTTTAAAATCAATACTTAATCTAAAATCAACCAAGATTTTATTTTTGATATCACCAACAAGATTTGGCTATGGATTTGGGTTAGGATGGTGAGTTAACACTCCAAAGCCACAAAACTCTGAAACTAGTATTGATTAAAGAGATTCAAATCCATTAGTAGCAAAGAGTGCATGCCGAGAAAGTGCTTCTAACACAAGTGTCAAGCACGAGGTCAATCTGAATTTTTAAGGGTGGTACCCCACCTCTTTTTTATTTGGTGGGATATGAGAACATTACAGTATTTTAGTTAAGTGATAAGTCCTCAGGGTGACATCACTTTATTGAGATATCTAGTCTATGTGAGTTATCCTAGACTCATGACTATCCTATACAGCCACCGATTGTGAAGTGGTAACCATAGTTTCTTTTCCTAGGGCATCCAAAATGTTGTTGTATGAGTAAGATTAGGAATACTAATACAGTAACAAGATCTTGATACCGATGCTTATCTTGGCATAAAATATATGGGAAATTCCAAGTCTCTTCTAGGGGTTAAACTCAAAATTCTTTAGGAAAAACATCCTAGAATTCCCTCAATACAGGAATATCTTCCAAAACTGAATTTTTACTACCCTTTTCCCTTTTCAGTCTGTTTTATTTGAACAACATAAAGTTGGAAACCTTTTCTAGCACATTTCCTAAGGTGTACTATAAAATTTTCCTGATGGACACTAGCTTAAATACACCTTTACTGAACTGTTTGTTTTCTTGGTCATCTATACAGGTGAGAATTTTGTCTAGATAGTTTATAATTGCATAATAGGCTTCCAACGAGTCCATTCCAATTAAAACATCATAGGATCCCAAAGGTAATACATTTAATGTTGCCAATGTATTCAAGTTACCTATTAACACACTACAATCTTTCACTACTTCTAAAATTTTCCTCTTATTTCTAGTAGCCAACTTGGCCAACCAAAGTTACATTTGTTTATTTTTATGCACCTTGCATTTTTCATCTATATGGGGTGCTATATAACTCAAACTAGATCGAGAATAAATGAAAACTGAAATAGGTGCTATATAACTTAAAATAGATCGAGAATAAATGAAAACTGAAATAGTAACATCAGAAATTTCACCAACCACTTCTATCCTAGTTTAGTGATGGTCTTCTCGATGATCCTCCATGGAAGTTCTAATTCGAGGTATATTTATTGCTACATCATTTAATGTAGAAGCTTATTGCAGAATATTCACATTAGGTACCTTCTTATCATCTTTCTATGAATAATTCCGATATACACGGGGCCCGACGCAACCCCAACATTTTACCATGTTGCTAAAACCTCTATTAGTAGCTTCAATACTTTTAACCTCGCCACCAGTTGGAGGATTTTGAGATTTTTTAAATGAATTAAGATTGTCATGTCAAAAATTCCTATCCCCTTTTGAGAAAGGTGAAGGTTTATACCTCTTTTCAGCTGTTTGTGTTTTTCCTTCTTTTTATTTTGCCACATTTTTTTTAATTCAACGGTTGTTTAAGGTGTAAATAACACAATTAGGCCTTTCTAATGGCATTGTTCATCACTTTTGGCATTTCAAATTCTATCTTATCTTTGTAGGTTTGGGGTAGACAACGAACAAACCTGCATACTTTGTCTTTTTCCTCCTTCAAATACGACACATAACCTTGTATATTAGTAAGCTTGGTTATAAACTCATTTATAGGCAGTTGTCCCAATTTCAGTTCATTGAACTCTTCTGGTTTTTTATCATATTACCTTTCTTAAAGGTACTTCTTCTTAAACATAGTGTCCAAGTTAAATTCCTACTTCAAACATTGTTTACAATCGTAGCTTCCTGCCACCACATGGAGGCTTTACTACTTAGTGTATAGATGGTCAATCATGCTTTTATATATTCAAGATAATTATATATCTGAAACTATTATGTTATGTTTAATAATTATGATGCGATTGTTTCCTCTGATTTACCATCGAAAGTAGGGGTCTAATATCCTTAAACCCCCCATAGTTCAACCATTTTCCCTTTCTTCCTCTTAGTTGGTTCATTAATATACTAAATGTGTGTAGACTTACTATAGGACGTTTGTGAGTTGTTTAAAGATTCATCATCAATTTTTTTTCTCTTTGAATGTCTTTTCTTTTCGGCCCTACAAGAGTTCTTCCCATTATGTTTTGCCCCAAGTTTATATGTTAAACTTCTAAATAAAAGCTGGTTCAACTCTTCTTGTTCATTCTGATATCTAAGAAATTTTACATTTTCATATTTCAAATTTTCCAAGTCTCCCTTGAGACTTATCATGGACTCAAGCATTTCAGACTGTACGTTTGGCTCGTCTCTTATGTTCCAACTCAACATAGAGTCCTTCACCGTCTATCATAGGCATATCACCAAGGTGCTACCTTTTTTTTGCCATTTTTTTTATATTGATGATGCTTTTAATTTTCTTTGTGGATTTTATTATTTTTTAATTTTACTGATGCATATAAGAATAATTTATGTTATTGGGACCATTAGGTCCAAAGTGCTGTAACGTGCCGCTCTAATACCATTTGTACCCATACTCATTTTTTTTTGTTTCTGTTTTAGAGACATTAATTAGTGTTCTGTCTACTCAAATATAGCAGAGAAACAGAACATAACCAGCGTAAACACTACATAAAACTATTTTACGAAATTAAAACTCCTCCTCACTCCATAGTATACCCATTCCATTGTTGGGTCATAGTTTATTTAGGGTGCCGACTAATAAGCTTTTTATGAAAAAAAAATTCAGGTTTTCGCTAAGAGGCATCATTACTTCAGTTGTCCCTTGGTTTCTATATCCAAGGTAAAGGTTACACATCTGGAACTACCTCTTGAACTATTGGCTATTTGTATTATTCACTTACTCCCTTAAGTAACACAATGCTAAATTTATCTTACATCTTCCTTGAAATAGGTATAAGTTGACAAGATCTTATGTTCTCCAACATTCTAGTCCCATTTCGAAACTTAATGTTTGGTGGAGGAAAATCATGGTCCTGACTTCATATATTTCTCTGACTCGGAGCTCCTTAACAAAGTTTCATATTTAATATTATATTATTTCATAAACCACAAGTTTAAATACTAGAGAGGCTAACCCGTTTAGAGACCAATCTTCATTTCCCCATTAAGGTAAAATTCAGGTTGATTTGTAATTTCAAAGCTCAGAATTGAGATTTTACCAAGTTTATCAAGAAGAAAATTCAGGCGATGCCACGTTCCTGGCATATGTTAGGGTTTAAAGTCTACCTCATCAATGCTTCCTAATTAAGAAGAAAAAAAAGGGAGTTTACAGCTTATTCAACGCTCCATTTTCTTACCCTCGAAATATTTGCCTATTGTAGTTCAAGTTCTTTCTTTCTCTGAGTTCATCCTTCAATGCTGTAAATATTTTTCATGTTTGGTTCAGGGTTCAAATCATAAGTTACCCCTCAGTCAAATTGGAGCAGAAGTTCAGTTCCAAACTGTATCGCTAGTAAGTTATAATTTAAAATATTAGACATCATCCAATTACTCCATTAATGCAAGTGTTTCTTACCTGGACTGAAATTTTGTTTTGGTTTGGTTGTAGTGCAGTCGGCTCAAATCCCTCTTGGCGCATTCCAAATGTCACCCCAATCTACGGGTAAGCTATGTACCCCATTAGGGTTGGGTTAATTTCTGGGTTTGTAGAGCAACCTTCAATGGATCCTAAGCGTTTCTATAGTATCGCTGCCGTCTCACCGTAACGGTGGGTACCCAGACTATGGAACCTCCTCAATTTGAGGGTTTCGAAGCTTAGAAATAAGTCAATTGGAGTTTGTAGTTTCATATTCTAGATGTAAGGGTTTTACCCATTATTTGTGAACAAAACTCTTTTTGTTATATGTCGAATATGGTCACTAAAAATTGACGAGTTGTGAACGGTTATTGATTATAAGTTTAGTAAGCATTTATTCAATTATTTTTTACAGAGGATTAATATTTGGTCTTAACTAAACCCTTAAGAGAAGCTGTGGATTTGTTGGCATTCAAAGATTTTCTTTAAAGAAATTGTAAATACTGGGTTTTGTTCGAGAACTGCTTTTGTTGCATTACCTTCTTAATGGCTATTTAACCTCTACTTAATTGATTATTAATAGTTATAAAAAATTCTACTTTATTTTACAGGATTAAAATTTGTTCTTGTTTTTGTTTTTGTTTCATTTCCACATCCATAACCTAGTTTGTAAATGGATGCTAAACCAGAGTAGATCCAAATTCTAGGCTCTATCAAGCATCTAGAAGGATCAAACTCTCTAGGTGCAAACCTCTCAAGGTATTAATACACCATTAGAACCGATCAATGTAGCTACTAATTTATGCATTAATATTAATACACTTTAAAGAAAAAAACTCACTGTCCAAGTTAATGAAATGCTAATGAAATTTTGTTACTGAAATTCAATATATTTTCAAATATGAAACTTTTCAATTAAACTATATTTACAATTATAAATAAAATTTTTTATTTAAAACATATTTGAAAAAATGTGATTTAAAAACTTTTTTATTATTTAAATTATTAAAACATTATAACTATTAAAACATTATAATATTATACTATTCCATACATAAAATATATTTTGAATTATATTTTAAAAATCTTATTTTTTAAAAACATTTTTATTATTCAAACATTATATCTATTCAAACATTATAATATTATACTATTTCATAAAATGACTATATTTTCAATTATATTTTAAAAAACATATTTAAAATATAATTAAAAAAAACTTATTGATATACATTTCTTTAATTTTTTATTATTATTATAAACTATTAGCTATTAAAAAACCATATTTTAATAGCTATATTTTATAGTCCCATAATTTAAAAACCCTTATTTAAAACCTTGCAATGCTATTCTAAATGAAAACATTACATTGTTTCAAACTTAAATGTTACATACATTGTAATACCATCCTAAATATAAATTCAAGTAAGATCTGAGATCATGTTAATATGGTTCTCACGTATTGAATAAATTAAAGTATATTAGTATTGAAAGCATCTACCTCATACATAGTTTTAAAACCATGTGTATAATAAAACCATGGGTTATTAATTTAGTTTTGTGTAGACCCACATGTTAGGTATAAAATTTATTATTATTTAATTAAAACATCACTTACAAATGACAACATCTCACTGGAAAACTATGTTATGATTAAAACCTAACTATTCAATACTCTAATCAACCAATAAAGTCTTTTTACCAGACCTTAAAGTATAATTGGTTTCATGATAGTGATAATAAGCTCCATTGTAGCTATACCACTGTAGATCCAAATCCTAGGCTCTATCAAGCCTCGAGATGGATCAAATCTCTGGCGAACCTCTTCTTAGGTATCCATTGATTTGATTCAAACCAAAAGACAAATCTTTTTATTTAAGGTCCACATATAATCTTTTTATTTTTAATATTTAATATTATTTATGGCTAACATATAATATTTTTTATTATTTTTTATTTTGTTAGGAACAAACATTACAACATTTCCCCATACATGGTTTTAAAACCATATGCAAGGTCCTTCTACAACCATGGGTTGTTTAGGAGGCATTGCACATGGTCTTAAAATCATTTGCAAGGTCTTCCTAAACCATGTACAATAAAACCATGGGTTATTTAGGAGGCCTTGCACATGGTTTAAAAATCAAAACCATGTGCAAGGCCCTCCTAAACCATGTACAATAAAACCATGGGTTGTTTAGAAATCCTTGCACATGGTCTTTAAACCACATGGTTTTAAAACCATGTGCAAAGTCAACATTTTTTTGCGGATAATTTAATTTGTTATTTTTTATTATTTTGCTAGGTAGGAACATTACAACATCTCCCCCATATTAAATTGTTTTTGTGGCCGACATTTATTTTGGCCTACCAGTATAGATCCAAATCCTAGGCTCTATCAAGCGCCGAGAGGGATCAAATATTTTCTTAGGTATCCATTGATTTGATTCAAACCAAAAAACACATCTTTTATTTAAGGCCCACATATAATATTATTATTATTAATATTTAATATTATTTATGGCCAACATATAGTATTTATTATTATGTTTTATTTTATTAGGAACGAACATTCCAACATTTCCCCATACATGGTTTTAAAACAATATTCAAGGCCTTGCACATGGTCTTAAAACCATTTGCAAGGCCCTCCTAAACCATGTACAATAAAACCATGGGTTCTTTGGGAGGCCTTGCATATGGTTTTAAAACCATTTGCAACGCCCTCCTAAACCATGTACAATAAAACCATGGGTTGTTTAGGAGGCCTTACACATGGTTTTAAAACCATATGGAAGGCCCTCCTAAACCATGTACAATAAAACCATGGATTGTTTTGAACGCCTTGCACATGGTTTTAAAACCATTTGCAAGGCCAACATTTTTTTGTGGATAACTCAATTTTTTATTTTTCATTATTTTGTTAGGTAGGAACATTGCAACATCTCCCCCATATTGTGATTTTTTCCATCCACATTTATTTTAAGGAGAATTAAATTTTTACTTTTTTATTGTTTTGTTAGGTAGGAATATTACAACATCTTCCATTTGTTTTATGGATAATTAAATTTTTACTTTTTTTATTGTTTTGTTAGGTAGGAATATTACAACATCTTCCCCATATTAGGTGTATTTTTTGGTCTACATTTATTTTTGCATTATTTGTTATTAATAAAAATAGAGTTACGTAACGTTACGTAACGTTACAAGATCTCCTCCATACTGGGTTGTAGAGCGCCTCTCGATGCAATAATTAGAAAATTTACTTGTTATTAACCAGCCTAGATCCAAATCCTAGGCTCTATCAAGTACCGAGAGGGATCAAATCTCCCGAGGTGCAAGCCTCCTTTAGTGCAATACCTGAGAAGAGGTTTGCACCTCAGGAGATTTGATCCCTCTCGGCGCTTGATAGAGCCTAGGATTTGGATCTAGGCTGGTTTCAGTCGTGGGGGGTTACACAAAAATGGAGTTTGATCAACATGGTAAGGAACATATTAAGTTGAAAAAACAAATAGAATTATGAGGATTATCTCAATATAAGTAATAAGTATTAAGGATTGAATAAATTGTTAAACTCGAAAATAGAGACTATAATTTTGTAAGGATTAAGTAAATGTAAATATGGTTTAGATTTAGAGTCACACTAGGGTTTTCCATTTTACCCCAAACAATCATTCTTCTTTTGTTTTGGATAGAAGAGGCACATTCTACATTACTGTACATTTTTTAAACATTTCCAGTAAAAAGGATTTAAAGTTACAAATTTGATCTATTTCGACAATTGGTAGACTTTTTAAAGATAGATCTATGTTAGTAAAACACATTTGTAAATTCTGAACTTGGGATTTCGTTTCCCGCTGCAATTTTTGAAACTAAGGAAATTTTAATATGCTCTCCACCTTTTATGTACAACAATTACAATATAATTACACTTCTAGTTTGAATTTAAAAAACTATCGTTTTCATTTGGAAATGTATAACATCGTTTTTGCTTACATCTCTTCATGCAAATGTCGATTATGAGTATGATATTACTATCAACGCCGTATCTTGCATGAGGAGGAGCTAATTCAACTCAACTCCAACTCTCACATGGTGCTTGTAAGAGTTGGAAAGTTCTTTAGCTGGTTGGAATTGACGTTAGGTTCATTATC
>LPNX010272185.1:314457-350697 GCA_001517045.1 Pseudotsuga menziesii | reverse complement strand
AAAACAAAGAATTTGAGTTTGAGAATGGTTAAATACAATCACATCCATGGTGCATTTATTAATTTGAGATTTTAAATTATCTTATTTTTTAATTTGAGATCATTTAAAAAACACCAAATTCTTAACATGATAAATCACAAGTACACAGCCCTATTATCATTTTTAGTTTATTTTTCATGATTAGTTCAAATCAATAAAATCAACTTAAATAAAATCACAAGTATTTCATTTTTTACATAATTTATGTATCCAGAATGAATTCGATGACATAGAAATATAATTCTTACAATTTTTAAAGGAATGTCACAGAGACAGCCACAACCTTGAAAACCTTCAAAACCTCCTACAACTCAAAAACTGGGTTGGACTATTGCAACGCAAAATCGATGTCAAAAATCTATATCAGAGAATGTTGTTCTTTCCACTGCCAATCTCGCCGCATTTTGATTTGGATAGACGACGGAAGCAAGGTATTCATGGAGCTCGCTACACTCTCACAACTGGCTCTTGAATTGGTGGTGCAAGTGTTGGCCAAACTGATATCCGTGGGCAGATGGTTCCAGACGAACGTCGACCTGAAAGGAGGTACGTATGGTGGTGGCATGGCCCGAGCCAGAACCTCAGTAACCTCCCTCATTGTTGGACGGGCCTCCGGATTTGGGTTGGAGCACGCCAGTCCCAATATCAGCAAACACTTAACGTCGTCCTCGTTAATGTTGACGCTTCCAATTGCAAACTGAGCCTGCAGGTGACTGTCGACAGCTTCCAAGATCTGGTTCTGGCGATACAAATTCCAAACCCAACCGATTAGATTAGGCTCTTCTGGGCTCCAGCTAGATGTGGGACGCCTTCCGCAGGTCACCTCAAGGGCTACGACGCCGAAACTAAACACATCGGATTCTGCTGTGGCTCGCCCAGTGTATTAGCACTCGGGTGTGATGTAGCCCGGTGTTCCCACTACATCGGTGGCTGTAAAGGATCTCCAATTGTGTTCAATTAGACGGGCCAAGCCGAAGTCGCCGAGTTGGGCATTGTATTCAGAATCTAGCATGATGTTGTTGGCTTTCATGTGAGCAATATATATGCTCCATTAATTGTACATCACTAAGTCGAAATCATTTCTAGGATTTAGAATATTAATTTTAATGTGGTCAAACCCATAATATTCACTAATATTCACTTTCACTATTATTTTTGGCTGACATGTTACATAAGTTACATTACGTTACAAGATCTCTTCCATAATATTCACTTTCACTACTATTTTTTGCCGACATGTTAGTAACGTTACATCACGTTACAAGATCTCTCCCATAATATTCACTTTCACTATTATTTTTTTCCGACATGTTAGTAACGTTACATCACATGACAAGATCTCCCCCATAATATTCACTTTCACTATTATTTTTTGCCGACATGTTAGTAATGTTACATCACGTGACAAGATCTCCCCCATAATATACACTTTCACTATTATTTTTTGCCGACATGTTAGTAACGTTACATCACGTGACAAGATCTCCCCCATAATATTCACTTTCACTATTATTTTTTGTCGACATGTTAGTAACGTTACATCACGTGACAAGATCTCCCCCATACTGGGTTGTAGAGTGCCTCTCGGCGCAATAACTAGCGTAGATCCAAATCCTAGGCTCTATCAAGCGCCGAGAGGGATCAAATCTCTTCGTAGGTATCGATTGATTTGACTCAAACCAAAAGACATCTTTTTATTTAAGGTCCACATATAATATTTTATTATTAATATTTAATATTATTTATGGCCCACATATAATATTTTTTATTATTTTTTATTTTGTTATGAACTAACATTACAACATTTCCCCATACATGGTTTTAAAACCATATGCAAGGCCCTCCTACAACCATGGGTTGTTTAGGAGGCCTTGCACATGGTCTTAGAACCATTTGCAAGGCCCTCCTAAACCATGTACAATAAAACTACGGGTTGTTTAGTAGGAATTGCACATGGTTTTGAAACCATAAACCATGTGCATAAAAACCATGTGCATGGTTTTAAAACCATGCACATGGTTTGTGATTTTAAAACCATTTGCAAGGCCAACATTTTTTATTATTTTGTTAAGTAAAAACATTACAACATCTCCCTCATATTGTGTTTTTTTACTCACCCATATTTTTTTACGGATAATTAAATTTTTACTTTTTTATTTTTTTGTTAGGTAGGAAGATTACAACATCTCCCTCATATTAGGTTTTTTTCTGGTTGACATTTATTTTGGCCTATAATTAAAAAAATTATTTTTTATTAATAAAAATAATGTTATGTAACGTTACAAGATCTCCCCCATACTGGGCTGTAGAGCGCCTCTCGGCGCAAAAATAATGTTACGTAACATTACATATCGTTACGTAACGTTACAAGATCTCCCCCATACTGGGCTGTAAAGCACCTCTCGGCGCAACAATTCATTTACTCCAATTCTAAACTTAGGAATCCTTATACTTATATAGTCTTAAATCTATTCAAAACCATTGACATCTCGGTTTTGGTTTTGTTAGGGTTATTTCAGTGTAGTTAACCCAGTCTCAATCTGAGAGTAGTGGAAGCCACTCTCAGTTCACAAGAGTTATAACATGTTTAAATCTTGGACAACAATGTTTCCTCTCCTTTTTCTCTTTAATGAACCGGCTGGATACAAGAATGATAGTTGAGTTCAAGCCTTCACCTCCTTTTTCTCTTTAATGAACCAGCTGGATACAAGAATGATACTCGAGTTCAAGCCTTCACGTTTAAAGCCTGAAACTTATTTTCTATTTTTCCTTTTCAGAATGAGAGGAAGATCTTTCTAACTTGTACATAACTTTAATTTGAACTTTCTGTAAATACAGTTCTATGCTTACTTCGACACCTAGATTTATTTTATCTTAACAACATATTTATAGAATGGATTTGGTTGTTATTAAATTGAGGGTTATTTCCAACCTTCATCTAATTGACCTTTAGGTCGCAGTCCTTTCTAGTGACGTGTATACTGTTTCCAATTTCTAAGTACACTCCTACCTAGTTTCCATCTCATTCCTAAACATTACCTTAACACCACTCGATACATACCAATAACTATTTAATAATAGGATTAGTAAGGGTAGTTTCTTTTTACAAGTTTTTCAAGTAAATAATCCTTCACCTGAGTACCGACATATTAAATAGATAAATAAATGCAAAAATTAAATACTATTTAACAACCCATCATAATATGATTAATAAGAATGGGTTAAGTTCATTCAATAATAAAACAATAACCATTATCCAAATGTAATCTCCATTCAAATTTAACTTCATTGCAATTGAGGGCACTCTCCACCCTACCTTAGGATTTCGAAGTCATTAAAAACCTGCAAGCATCCACCCCCTTTCCTAAAACTTAGATTTACCGAGCTAAAACTTTTCCTTATCAGTGCCACCAATTCTAGGGGAAATTTATTACGAGAGCCTGAAAGTTCTGAGAGCCTATTTCTTAGAATTCACTAAGCGGGTGATTGTCGCAACCTTAACTACTCACATAAAGTCATAACAAGCATAATACAAATTAGTTGTAGAACCTAAGCGTTCATGATTTTATGAGAGCTTGATAGCTTGACATCTAACAAGGTTAGAAGGATTCATTTTTTCCTCGCGGCGAAAAAACTAGGGATGGGATTTTTCCCTTGTGCATGATTTTTATAACTGCCTAGTACTTTTCTTGGATAGTAACTACATGTTCCCCAATTTGCCACTTGTCCCCTTAGGGATGAGAAATGTTCATCCATTAACATAAATAAAATTTATGTCGACTCATAGTAAGGATACTCTTAACTATTTTATAATTAAATTGAAACCATTGATGATTACTTATTTACATTATTAGTTAAAGTAATCAAAATCCTAAAATTAACAAAAAATTATCAACTTTTTACATATTTACCATAGTAATTAAAATTTGTCCACGGGTGTTACACTAGGTCGACCTACTTGTCTAATTAGGGTTGACCTTCCTAGGAAGACTCAAAATAACATTTATAAAATAGTTTTTAGGGTATTGTTGACATGACATACAACAAATGTTTTAACTACATCAACTACATCATGAATTTTACATGACCAACTACATAATTGAAATCCTCGATCGAAGCGACAACATCTCTGAAAGAAGGAATAATAATAATAATAATAATAAAAGTACAATAGAATATCTTTTCAAGTTACATTTCTTTAACACTCCCTCTTAACAAGGAAGATATTTTATAACAACAACAACTGTACAACTGACTAGTGAATCTATATTTCATAGGAAGTTTTCAACGACTACATCAACATCATCATCATCCATGGAACATCATTATTATGGAGCATCATCATCGTGGAATATCATCACCAACATCATCATGAACATCATTATGGAGCATCATCACAAACATCATCATCGTGGAACATCATCTCGAGCATCATCATCATGGAAAATCATCATGAACATAATCATCGTGGAATATCATCATGAAGAACATCATCGTGGAACATCATCATGAACATCATCATGTTGGAACATCATTTGAAACATCATCAGTATAAAATACTGTAACAACATCTTGTTAACAATAAATAGAACACCCTTGAGAGTGTTGGTTTGAAAACATATTTCTACTTCACCCGCAACATGAAGATCAGAGTTCTTGAACAATTGAGAGCTTCAATATCTCATTTGACCATTGATTCCACAAAGGAAGAAATTCTTGAAGACAAGGTAGCTCTAAAGAGGCCAAGCTCATGACCACTTAAGTGCTAAAACCCAATTCTTAAAATTCAAACAGTGGAAAAAACGCCTAACATGGGTATTAATTGCTATGGAAATACTCAAAATCAATTTTGATGCCTAAAAACTATGTAAAGTGGGTTTTTTGAAGGAAATAATACAAATGCATGAAAAATCCTAATCACACATTCATGGTTAAGAGATTGGGTGCTCAAATCCCAATCCTATAAAAGGAAGGCATATGAAGTGAATTAGGGGAGACAAATTAGAGAGCAAAGGCATGTGTAAGGAATTGAGGGCTAGAAATCACTTTTCTATCACAAATTCTTGGGCATCAAAGACATGGATAGTAGAGGAGTAGGTCTAGACTATGCAGAAGGAAGGGACTTGCAAGAGCTATAAGTATTTATCCTTGTTCATATTAATTTGTCACAGTGGTCTAGGAACTAAAAACACAGTCTCACAAAGAATACAGAAAAATATGCATAAAATTGGAAAAATGGTGCTGCAATGGAAGTAGCAGCTCTGTATAATCAATGAATAATGAATAATACAATACAATGATCATGCAAGATGCATGAATTCCAAGACAATTAGAATTCCCAAGGAGGTCATTTGAATTGAATGAATGGGTGTAGCTTAACCAATTGTAAGCCACAGTAAACACACTAGTTAACCAACTGATCAAGTCCTGATTGACTCAACTGAGTCCTAACTGAAGTCGAAGTGCAATGAATGACTAAGTCTAACTAAAAGTAGATCAGACAAATGTCACTACATGCCAACCAACAAGTGGTAGTGCATCAATAGCTCCAATGAACCCGATGAGGTTAACTAAAGTCAAACTGGCCATCAGAGGTGGTTGGAGGCGCCGCTGTTGACTCCAGTTCATTAAATATTAATAAAATAATCAATATAATGAATGGAGATGCCTTCACCACTCACCTTAACTAATTGTAACCATCAGTTATCAATTAGGTGCATTTATGACTCTCAAATCACCCCCAAAGTGCTCGAGTTATCCTCCCTGAATGAAGGAGAAGGCTTAATTGGCCTCTTTGACTGAAGGTAGGTGTGGGTGTGCTCATGCTGATGTCATACAGTGCTCCTCTGATGCCAATTATGTCAATAAAACTTAGGATAGTGGTTTCACAAGGCCAAATTGAGCAAATCAAGCGTGCATGGTGGGTAAATGTCTCCAACAGTTCATTTATTATGAATCAATTCAATCTTCTTCCCAATTCTTGTTCAATTTTTTCCTTTGAAGCTTCATGTTGATGTAGAATTGGTAAGCAATTAGATATAACCCGTATTTCTTAAAGATAGTTTGCTAGAATAGTCACGAAGGATTTTGTAGTGAGATTTCCAGGTGTGAAGGATATTGAAGGAGATGCAAGGACAACTATCAAGGGACTCCATCAAACAACAATGCCACAAAGAGGTATTCTCCTCTCTTCTTCGCCTTTCCAAACTCCATGAAAGAAGGTTTCAGATCTTAAGATTATTGTGATAATTGATTTGTTTTATGAAAATTGAGATTCACCCACACCATAGAAATAGGAGAGTATGATATTTATTATGTTGTAGAATACTCCACTAACAGAATAGTGACTCCACTCAGGAGCTAAGGGGTTCTTCTCTTGAAACTGGTTTTCTTGATTTTCTCCCCTTGTTTGGGTGTTTCTTGCCTTTTAAATATTTTCATGCATGATTTATCTTGGTTTTAGAAGGACTTAGTTGAATTCTAGAGGTAAAAACGACCTCGATCTACCTTTTCATAGTTAAAATGCTTGAAAGTTTTGAGTGTTTTTTCACGAGATCTCCATTTTCTTGATATACGCAGGTCACAGTGGTGACAAGTGTGTATACATGTAGTTCAGACACATATATGTTTTGTATAACTTCATATATGTTAAAGTATTGTAACTTTAGAAGATATTCTAGATGTATTGATTGTATTTCTCCTTCGAGAGATGGGTTTGGTCTTGTTAGTGTCATAGAAAGAATCAATGTAAACCTTTAAATGTAAGTAAGGTCAATAGTGTTATAGCTCAAAATTACACATCTCTTTGTTGGTTTGATCCTTGGGCAGACCCGGGTTTACTGTAGTGTACCAACAAAACTCCTATCTCACTGACCCTTTCGGCGACAGACCGCAGAACGACCTGAAGTCTCACCCGAAGTGATCCTAGATGGGGTGGCTGAAGAATCAAGTTTCCTCAAGCAGGTTTTGTAGCATCCTAGGTTTCTCTTGACTCTGGTTAACCAGTGGGATCTCTCAGCAAGTTTTGTTTCTCTCTTCCTAGCTGACTCTTCTATGGGATTGGCTCTTATCGCATCGCAGCTTCTAGGATGATGCACAAACCTTCTCTTTTGCTTAACTCTTAACCTGTGATAACTCACACCGCAGCTTCCTCGATAGTGTGATATCACCTTTCTACGCCGCGATATTTCCTACAATAAGACTTAATATGCTCATCAACTCTCAAGGTCTAGAGGCTTTCTCTCTGGGTATAATATCTTAGTCAACCTTCATAAGGGTGTTTAAACAACTTCACTTAAGCTTCTGCAGTTTAACATGCTTAACATCAACCACGCTCAACTCACTGAACTGGATATACAGAAATTACTTAACATTGTAATTGTTACTGTTGTGAATCAAGCACTGATAAACTCATATACAGAATACTCGACACATTCAACTTGCATTCAACCTTCTATGTTACTGTAAACTGGAGGATAGCATACATACATTCATTAACTGATAAGAAAAGTTCATGTAACGAATAACAGGTAGCAAATAAGTATAGCACAATCACATGAAACAGTCACACAACACACGGATTTTACGTGGTTCACTTCCAGGGGGAAGCTACATCCACAGGAACTGTGTTTTATTATGTCTTGAGAGAGTACACACAGTTTCGCTGCAACCTCTTATGCAGCTTGAGATCTTCTGGGAAACTCCACGCACACAACTGGGAGCCCTTCTCTCTTAGATATCTTCTCCTTCTATTATGATTTCTTCTTATAGTATATCCTTTCTCTCTCTCTCTCTCAATTCCTACGGATTGTTACATTCATGCTCAAGGAGCCGGCTACTCGTTACAGTAAGATAACTATAGACTTAACAACAGAACCAGAGCTCGAATCTTTCTAGCTAACCAACTGACTGTCTAGCTGACTGACCAACTAGCTAACATTTTACAATAAAAAATACATGCTTAAATAGGTGGCCCGAAGGTCTCACCATGATACAACACTGTGGGAATATCCCAATAGTAACCTAAAAACCCTAACTGTGATAATCGGCCTATCTGTACTTTGAACTGCCGCTTACTGGTCACATTGCAGCTTTCTACAGTCTTCCATGATTTCTGTCGTTGATCTCAGGTATGGGCGTCGCTTCCTCGGTTGCTCGTCTTCTATCCTTTGTCTTTAATGCCTCGGCCCGTTGCTCCTTTTCCATTTATGAGGGTATTTGAGCCCTCATGTCGTCGTCACTACCTTAAATGCAGTGGTTGAGCTCTCTTCTCAGCCGCTTCAGGTACTGTTTCCTTTGAATTCCTTGTTTCGATATAGCAGCTTTTCCTGTAGCTACGGGGCCCTGCTCCAACAGTCCCCTAACACTTACTTGTGGCTCATCCCCAAGCCACTAATAGCTAGTTTCTCTTGCTGTAGCTTCTCCTTGGCTTCCTGCGAAGTCCTTGCGAATATCTCCCTGAGTCCTGTGACCTCTTTATCCATAGCTTTGACACAGTCTTGTGCTGATTCAAGCATAACTTGACTAATCAGGGGGTCTTCTGTGTTATCAATTTCACTTTTGCTTGCAGTGAACTCCTTGACCTTCTGCTCAATGGCATTGACTAGCTCTGCGATTTGTTCCTGATATGGTTGAAGCAGGTTATTAAATTGTATTTCTTTTTCTCGTAACCGCTGTGCTTCCTGTTGCAAACGGTTCATCTCTGTCATCTTCTTCATCTTTGCAAGAGATCCTAAGCTCTTGAATTCTTCCTTCATTGCTGCTATTGCATTCTCTATCTTCTGGATGCTCTGCTGCAACTCCAGTCTATCTGGGAGCTCTTCTAGCTCCGACGATGTCATCGTCGCATCAGCTAACAATGAATCTACATCATCAATGTGACACTTCATCTACGTTGAAGTGAGTCTAAAGGCCTGTGCCCTTGCTTCCTTGTCTGCCTTAGGTGTGCCCGGTGCTCGAGCCTCAAGCTCAGCAATCTGCGCCTTGTGGTCTTCCTCCATCTTCCCATCAAATTTTCTCTTTTCTCCTTTATGCTTTCTATCATCTTTGGCATCATCTTCTGTAAACTTAGTTCATAGGTCTCTCTTATCTTTCCTTCCCTCATTGTCATGCTCTCGCTCTCATCGCTTGCAAGACTTGCCATCCCTGAGTGAATACGGCTCCTTACCTTCAAATGACCACTTCACCTGGATCACCACCGAATCCCTCACACAAGATATGCTCCAAAGTTGCATATAGGTCTTTTCATGGATCAACGGATCCTTTAAGGATCTTGAGCTTTTGAGAAGCCTTCCATAGATATCCTTTCCTCTTTACCTGGGTTAGAAATCGTATCACAAAGAAAATATATAAATCTATATCTTCTAGCCTTCTCAAACATTTCATTCAGTCTGGATCCTTCCATATCAAAACTATACAAACCATGAATTCCATTCCGAGAACAAGCCTTTGTCTGCATGCTGAATTTCTGCTTGTTTGATTTGTTTTTCCCTTTCACTTTTCTAAATCGCTCTAGGTATTCACACTGCCTATGATCTTCATATTTTTGTTTCTTTGCCTCTACAATCTCTTGTTCTTCCCTTAGCTGATCAGATAGGTCATCTTCCTTCTCTCGTTTCCTTCCTTTTCTCATTTTTACTTTCTTCCTCTTTCTTCTTGTCGGCAGATTTCTTCTCATCATTCTTCATCTCTGCTTTGAGATGGACTCTTCTACTATCTGAGCTTGAATCCTCATCCTTGGTGTCTGTCTGACCTGAGGTGTACCTAATTTCACAACCCTGGGTGGTGTCGTCATAGCAGACTCGAGGCCACCACGTTGGAATCATCACACAATGTCTTCTAAAGGTTCCTTCTCGGACATACACCACCTAGTGCAAGACTCTGGACTGGAAATGGCTGCGAAAATGGGGAAAACCCGCACTCTATAACTGGAGTATCTCTGCACAGGGAAAACTCTACAAATTTCTCTATAACTTCTCAGAAATCACAAAAGTAACCCTTCTGTTTGAATGATCTGTGTATTTATAACGAAGGCGATAATCCCGGAAGCAATGGTCATTTAGGCTAGACCCGTTGGCGACATTTATTGCATGGATAAGACAACATCCGTCATCTCGATCCTCATTAATTGCTGAAAATCCAATCAAATTTTCCTCGAAAATTGTGTGCAGGCGCCATCAATCTCGACCAATATTTACCAAATCTAGGACAATCACTGTACTGTTTCCAAATCTAGGGCAACGTATACCTGTCATATCTAGATTAATTACTTGTCAGAAGGTGAAGTGACTGGCCCTCTGTCCCTTTTCAAAATCATCTATGTGGTATGGGGAACATCGCCTCGCTGCGATTTCACACCGCATCGTCTTGAACCAAAAATTTGGCGTGAAACTCCACAACGTTCAAAAACTCTGCAAGCATCCTATGACTTGCGCAAAACAAACTTTATGGATCGCAGCAGGAAAGTTTTTTTTTTTTTTTGGGTGTAGATTAGTTATGGGTGCGATGCCTCCTTTCAAATACACTGGACATCTGCAGGGCCTTCTTAGTTCTCTGAGTTAGGGTTTGGAGGTAGAGTGGCTATCATTGTAAAGCTTAAGCCTACTGCCATTAATCAAAGTAGGAACAAGTTCCCCGTTCAGTTTACTGAGATGAACGACACCTCCTTCTGTAACTTGCTGAATCTGATATGGCCCCAACCAATGTGTCTTAAACTTCCCTGGAAACTTAACAAACTTGCTGTCATACAGGAGCACTAGGTCTCTTGTCTGAAGAATCTTTCTCTTGATGTGCTTGTCATGCCAAGCTTTTTCTCATGCCTTCTGCACTTTTTGATGAAATCCTGCGATGAATCTGTCTTCTTCTAAGGAAAGCAACTGCGCTAATCTTTCATTCATCGTATCTGTATCAGCCATATCAGTAATTTGAGCAATTCTTAAGATGGGAATAATATATTCCATAGGCATAACAACCTCTTGTCCATACACCAAGCTGAAAGGTGTGTGTCCTATAATTTTATTGCATGTAGTCCTATAAGCCCATAATACAGCATTAACCCTGAGGTCCCAATCATCTCTTTAGCTGTTATAGATCTTAGTAAGAGAATTTTCTAGAATCTTGTTAAAATCCTCCACCGTACCATTAGCTTGTGGGTGGTAGGGAGTGCTCTTGTGGTGCTGTATCTGAAATTCCTTCGTCAAGGCCTCAATAGTGCGATTCAGAAAGTGTGTGTCTTGATCACTCATCAAAATTGCTGGACATCCAAATCTACTTATGATGTTTTCAAAAATGAACTGTGCATTTGTAGGAGCATCACAATTCCTTACAACTTTGGCCTTTTCCCACCTAGTGAGGTATTCTATTCCTGTGATGATGTATCTTGCACTAGTTCATTTCCCTGGTGGGTTGATAGGACCCACGAAATCTATAGCCCACTTGTCAAATGCCCGTAGCGTAATCTGTGGTCACAGCGGCATTTCATCTCTCCGCGAAGGTTTTTTGACCCTCTGGTAGATATCACAGCATCTGCAAAACTCCTTAGTGTCTTTATGCAAAGTAGGCCACCATAATCCTACAGCTAGAATTTTCTGAGCAGTCGACTTCCCTGCGAAATGACCTCCTGCGGTACCTGAATGTGCTTCTCTGATAATGGCCTCTTTCTCGTGTGGCATAACACATCTACGCGAGACTTCATCTAGACCTAACTTGTATAACTGTCCTGCAATCAAAGTGAAGTCTGCTGCTTTAACAACTAACTGTTTCTTTTGCTACTTAGTAAACTCAACTGGTGCCCACCCTGTAGTGAGAAAGTGAATAAAATCTACATAATACTCATCTACGATATGGATAGAAAACAATTGAGCATCTGGCAAATTATCCTCTAAATTACTTGGTTCTTCTCCTGAGTCTATCCGTGATAGATTATCAGGTCCAGCATTTAATCTCCCTGGTTTTACAATAATTTCAAAATCATATTCCTGAAATAAGAGTAACCATCTGCAGATCCTTCCCCCTAACACTAGCTTATTGACCAAGTACTTTAAAGCAGAATGGTTAGTGAACATCTTGAATGGGGCACCCAACAGGTAGTGCCTGAACTTCTATAGAGCATACACCATAGCTAATCATTCTCTTTTTGTAGTGGTGTAGTTCTTTTCTATGGTAGATAAATTTCTGCTTGAGTATGCGATACGGTGATCGATATAGCCTTCTCCTGGCTGTGTTAAGACAATCCCCAGTGCGATGCCAGATGCATCCACATGTACATGAAATGGATTGTTCCAATCTGGAAATACTAAGATGGGTGCGGTGACCATATTCTCTTTAAGAGTGTCTCAACTTTGCTGGCATTCCTCATTCTATAGGAATTTCACTTCTTTCTTTAACAGCTTTTCCATAGGTGCTGTGATCTTTGCATAGCCTTTGATTAATTTTCTATAATACCCTGTATGACCAAGCACTGTCCTGAATTGCTTGACTGAGTTGGGTGCTGGAAGATTTACAATGATGGCAATCTTTGCAGGATCTACCATCAAGCCTTGTCTGCAAACAATATGACCCAACAAAATACCAAATGGTGCACAGAATATACATTTCTTCAAGTTAAGAGAAATCTGATATTGCCTACATTTCTCTAACATGAGCCTTAAATCTCCTATATGATTTTTGATTAATCCAAATACAGTCCAATCATCAAAATAGACTTCCAAGAATTTATGGATGTATTCCTTAAAGACAGCAACTACTACTCTAGAAAAAATAGCTGGTGCATTCTTAAGACCAAAGGGCATTACCGTATACTGGAATGAGCCCATTCTGTTGCAAAGGTGGTCTTATGTCGATTCGCTGGATGGATTCTTATCTGGTGATAGCCTG
This sequence comes from Pseudotsuga menziesii, assembly GCA_001517045.1. Classification (NCBI taxonomy): domain Eukaryota; kingdom Viridiplantae; phylum Streptophyta; class Pinopsida; order Pinales; family Pinaceae; genus Pseudotsuga; species Pseudotsuga menziesii. The sequence continues at coordinate 337,785 of LPNX010272185.1, read as the reverse complement.
AAAATCCATCAGTGAATGAGTAGATATCCTATCCTCCCACATTGTCTAAAACTTCATTAGTAAAAGGTGTCGGAAATGGGTCATGAAGCGATGCGTCATTGAGTTTGCGCAAATCGACACAAATCCTGATTTATCCTTTAGTTTTATTTTCCTGCACAACCATGGGACTAACCCATTCGCTTTCTTCTACTGGCTCAATGATGCCTGCTGCTAGCATCTTATCAATCTCATCCTTAACTTTTTCTTTATAACAAGGATTTAATCTGTATGGACGCTGCTTAACTAGCCTAGCATCATCTTTCAAAGGTATCCTCATGACTCCCAAATATCCTACTATTCCCTTCATCTCTATAAACTTAGTGGGAAATAAGTCCTGATAGTCATGTAACAAATCTATGATGTGTCCTACCATTTCATCATCCCAATAGTCTCCAATAGAGGTAAGATTTGGTTCTATTTCTGTGCCAATATTGATCTTTTTAATATAAATAGGCTCTTTGACAGATGGAATCTCTAGCTTTGGTCCATCAACTTCACGAGTCCCTTCTGAATCTGGAATGTTGATACAGCGAGGATCCTCATCCTCATCACCTGGCTCTTCTGCGAAGTTGTAACACTCTAGCGCATGTTCTAACTGGATGGTCCAGTTAGGCTGAGCATACACTGGTAGGGTACAGTCATCAAATATCTTAGTCTCTATAATGTCTAGAGCCTGATCAATGCTGGGATACTCAGATTCAAAAGTGAAAGTGAGTACAAAGCTGTCTATCATAACTAGCAATGTAATCGTTCCTCTGCGCAAATCTGTCTCAGTGTACCAGTTCCTTGGGACTGTGTCTAAAGTGTGAATGAATAGGTGAACCCATTCATCCTCTGGAATGTCCGACCAATTCTGTTCACAAATCTTAATATGTGACCTGGGGTCACTTTCTCTTGTATATTTATGCTGTAAATGCTCCTTGTCATTAGAGAATCTGATCATCATCTGTCACATCCCCAACCCTCAGGCCAGCGAAGAGGGCGCGACGAACACCATGAACAGCCGGGAAAACAGCCCCATGAACATATACAGTCCATCAATGATGAAAATTAAAAACTTAACATGATGCATAACAGGGATGCTAAGGCACATAAGCATATGCATAATCTAGCATACAGGAATTCACAATTCCTAGGACATCAATATATAGCGGAAGCAACACAGATACATTTCCAGCATTTAACATGTTTATCATAATCCATAGAACAATAGATATAAATTGCAGAGATGAAGTAACCAGCAACACTTATCTTTTGATGAAGAATTCACCTCGCAACCAGCTACGTCGCTGCAACGTTCCACCCAACCATAGGCCAGCGTGCTCATCAATATCTCAATAACACTGCCACCCTCGAGCTGGGCATGATTCCTCCAAGCATAAGGGTCAATGCAGGCTTACACATAGCCAGGGGACACAAATCAGCAAACCAACACAGCTGGGTTTACCAGGCCTTCCACAATCGTCCAAGCTAGCACAGTCCGAAGACCAACCACTGCATACCCACAACGTAACCATCCCTTCACATCCCTGTGAAGAAGGCAAAGACAATCAGTGGCAATCCCAAACAAAAGGTAAGACACAGCTCAAGCCTATAGGGCAACTCAGAGTTGTTTTTGGCCCTAAAGTGGCCAAAACAACTCAGCTGCAACACCCAAACCAGGGTATATTAGCAGCCCAAACACACAATGAATGATAGCAGCATTCCACAATTCCAAACAGGGAAAACTCGGCCAACGGCACACACAATTCCTCAATTCAGACGTTGAGGAAAGTTACACATCCACAGTCCAAAGTGGAAGCAGAATTTGGACTCACAACAACATCCCAAATCATGGGAAAACAACAGCAACCCAAAACATACACAGCAGCTCACTCATGACATGGGAAAAATGCCCCAAAAATTCTGTGCGTGAATGCAACTTGCACCCAACCGCAACACACAGAGGAAAACAAAATGCATGGCCGCAAATCAGTAAGGGAAGCTCACACACACAGTCCCTGAGTGTGAAATAGCTCTTGCACCCGAGAATCCCAAGTGACAGCCATGATTTCTCTTGTCCCCGGTGTGGGAAAAACCAACACAAAGTCCCTGCGCGTGAGCATGAACAGACCACGACCCTACGCGCGATCAGGAAACAGACCATGAAGAAGACAGTGGTGGTGGTGAAGGCCAGGCACATGAGGAAGATGAACCGACCTCCGCGTGAGAGTGAACCGACAAGGAAGAATGGCGTTGTGGAGAAGATGGAGGAATTGGAAAGAATGGATTTTCTTGCCTCCTTAACCACGTTTCCTCCAGCAATAACTGCCCTCAACAACTCAGCCATAAATGCCCCCCAACAAAAAAACCAAGACATTGAAGAGGTTGGTGAAACAAGAAAAGGTGGTAAAGCATGGGTTTTTCCCCCGTAAACCAAGGTTTGACATCCCCCACCCCTTATCCTTTGGAACCATGCCATTTTCATTCAACATTGCACTGTCGTAGTTGGTTGTGGTTTTAGTTTTAATTGATGTGCGTATTTACATGATGCCGAATTATAATGTGCCAAATGGCACGATAAACCATCGGCAACTATCCCCATTGCCGAAACACACACACAACCAAATCGATGGTGGGGATTTTTCCTTGAGCTCCTCACCATGATTAATTACAATATATACATCATGCAAATGGGGTCAAAACCGGGGAAATTACATCATCAATCTCTTAAAATCATCCCATGATGCGATATGTTCTTTATGTGCATGCCACCATCTTGCAGGTGTGGCTCTTATTGCAAGGTCAATAGCTGCCATCCTCTGCTCATGAGGGGTTTCCTACTCAAACTGTTGTAAAAATTCATTAACATATGCTAAGCCATCAAACAATGGAATATCCTTAATCTCTATGCCAATCCATCGTAGTGACTTAGTCATAAATGCACATCTACGAGCTGAGACTTCATAAAGTCTATTTTTCCAATTTTATAAACCAACATCCGAATCCGATATGCATGAGCTATCGCATCGCAACTAATATTTCCTTCTGCGGTGGGGTTGATATAATCACTCTAGTTAGCAGTCATCTGATAGAAGCCCTCCATATTACGCACCTCTTCCTCTGCTCTGATAGGTTCAATGTATTGAGGACCCTGAAAAGGATCCAACAGTCCGATGACTCGAATCTGTTTATCCTCAAAGGTCATTTGTCTTTTATTTAAGTCGATAACAACCATGTTATCAATTGCCCAATCAATTCCTAATAAAGCTAGATATGGTCTGCTATCGCCAATAATTTCTATGACTTCAAAATCTGCAAAGCTGCGAACTCCATCAATATCAACTGGTACTTGCAGTAATCGACCCAGTGGCGATACCCTCTGCTGATTGGCTAATCGCAGATGGATAGGTGATCTGGCTAACTTAGGGCTACCCATTTGTTCCCATGTCTGCTTAGTAAGAACATTTACCTCTGATCCTAAATCTAGGATTACCTCATCCATCTCAAACTCTCCAATTTGTGTTGTGAGTCTCATTTCTCTTCCTGTTCTTGTATGGCCCATAATATTATGAACAACACGCTGCATACTGCCCATGAAAGAAGACTACTGATACTGATCTATGATGCGTTGAATCTCTCCGATAGCTATCTCATTTCTTATGAGTTTCAAGCAGCTCCGCAGGAAGGATTGTACACTTCCTGTCAACTCATCCTCTTCGCACCTTCCAGATGTGGTAGCCTGCAATATCTGCATAGGACTAACGCCACAAGGCTTTTACTGTGGTACGCCCCTACAAGGAAATACCTGTGATCCTGAGGGTATAGGGTCAGTAAAGAAAGTTTTATCTTGTTGAAATGTTTCTTTGTTCTTCTGCAGGTCAAGTGGTGTAGTTTTATCGGTGGCTTTACACACCCACTTCGGACCTGTATTCTTTTTGGCATCCTGTGATGTCCTACTAGTAGAAGCACCACTACGAGTCACAATATTGACTCTTGGTTCTACTTCTTTTTTCTCAGCAGCAATAAGCTGAATATTCTGGTTTACTGCTGGCTTAGGATCCTTAATCTTCGCTATCAAGATAGGACATTCTTCTATAGTATGATCATAGGACTTGCAATACTTACATGTTGTAGTAGGGTTCTGACAATTCCTAGCATAATGTCCTACAGCTCCACAATTGTAACAAACAATCGGTCCATGGCCATGACCAAAGCCTCCACCACGGCCTCGTCCTCTGAATCCTCCACCACGGCCATCATGAGCCGATTCATGCTGTGGTCCTGCTGCTGGTCTTGATGTCTCTGACTAGATTCTGTAGAAGTCATGTTTTCTCTCTATCATAAGATCATAAGCTATGCAATTATTTTCATCATGTCCTACTGACTTACAGAAGTTACGGTATAAATTCTTAGGAGTTTGTACATACTTCTGAGGTAAAGGGAATTCATGTGGTCTATGTCCTCTTGTTCTACAGATTTCACACCATGGCCCTTGATTCTGTACTAAGGGGTTAGGAGCCCCACTTGGTAGATACTCAACAAATACTGGACAGTTATCTTTGGTATGGCCATGTCCTTTACACTTTGTACACCATAGTTCTTGTTTAACCTCTTTTCCTTTCTTAATCTCATGTAGTTGTAAAGTGAGATTGGCTAACTGATTCTGTAAGTTTGTCATACCTGCACTAGTCTCAGCTAGAGGTGAATCCTTTAGTTTCATTGCCATCTCCAATGCTTCATCCTACGTATGGAGTTTCTATTGCATTAGTGGAAGTCTGATATGAGGGAGTAGTGCTGCGATGAACCATTCCTTATGCTGCTCCGGTGCAAACTCAAAGCTAACTTGGTCTATAAGAGCTTTAAATTTTTGATCAAAATCTCATACTGACTCTGTGGGTAACTGCTTGATGTCTTTAAGTTCTGTGATACATTGTGACTCAGACTTGGGTTTCTTAAATTCCTTAATCATTGCAGTCCTGACCTCTACGAGTGTTCTAATCTGCGCTGATGTATACTTCATATACCATGTTAAAGCTCTTTCTCTAAGTGTAGTGGCCAACTGGACAATCTTAGTATTGTCATCCTGGATCTGTTTAATAGTCCATACAGCTTCACATATGAACCAATGCTGTTCTAGGTCTTCTGCCCCTATACCCCTTAAGGTAGGTAACTTCATGTCATTCCCCATTCTGTTTCTACGAGGTGGATTCTGATTTGTTGTATTACTACCACTTGGTGGTGTAAATGTAGGTGATGTAGAGGTAGTATGTACTGTGTGTGAACTACTAGATGGAGTTCCTGTGGGATTATTCTGAGTCCCGGTTGGTTTCTGTGGGGTATAAGGGTGGTAAGGGATACCCCCTACCGTTCTTTCTCTATTACTTTGACTCTGTTCTCTAGTACTATCTGAACTGTCTTCAAAGAAGGAAGATCTGAAATCTCCTTTATATTTCTTACCGCTACGTGAACATCCAATTTCTTCAAAATCACTCTCAAACTCTAGTGACATTACACTTACTTAACTTATTCATCTGAGAAGATATCCAATACTCCTTTTTCATATAATAACATCTTAAGGGACAAATTTAAAGAGTTCAAGTACTTACCGTGATATACTTTGAAGAAGTACCTCTCTTCTTCACTGAAACTCTTTCTTTGATCAACTGCAAACTCTGTAATGAAACCTTCTAGCAAACTTGCAAGCCAGAAGTCTACTGCCCTTGAAATGGGATTATCTACGCTCTTCAAGGTGTGAATCAGCTCCGTTGTCTAGAAAATATTCCTTTTCTTCTTAAATATATGCTTATCATTCAACTTTGATAACCAATCGTACAACTCATTTACATAGGTCGCAAAAAATATCTCATGCAGGTCTGTGAAGATATGTTTATGTAGCCAGTCCTCTATACTCAACCTAGGACTCTTGTTTTCTTTTTCAGCAAATTCTCTCTCCTTAGACTCAAGCCACTGGTTAAGTTCTTCTTTAGTAGGATGCCAACAGAACATCAGCTCTTCAATTTGTTCAAAACCGGTGATGAAACCATTTGTTGGTTTGATACTTGGGTAGACCCGGGTTTACTGTAGTGTACCAACAAAACCCTTAGCTCACTGGCCCTTTCGGCGACAGACCGCAGAACGACCTGAAGTCTCACCTGAAGTGATCCTAGATGGGGTGGATGAAGAATCAAGTTTCCTCAACCAGGTTCTGTAGCATCCTAGGTTTCTCTTGACTCTGGTTAACCAGTGGGATCTCTCAGCAAGGGATGTTTCTCTCTTCCTAGCTGACTCTTCTATGGGACTAGCTCTTATCGCATTGTAGCTTCTAGGACGATGCGCAAACCTTCTCATATTCTTAACTCTTAACCTGCAATAACTCACATCGTAGCTTCCCCGACAGTGCAATATCGCCTTTCTACACCGCAATATTTCCTACAGTAAGACTTAATATGCTCATCAACTCTCAAGGTCCAGAGGCTTTCTCTCTGGCTATAATAGATTAGTCAACCTTCATAAGGGTGTTTAAACAACTTCACTTAATCTTCTACAGTTTAACACGCTTAACATCAACCACGCTCAACTCGCTGAACTAGATATACAGAAGTTACTCAACACTGTAACCGTTACTGTTGTGAATCAAGCACTGATAAACTCATATATAGAATACTCGACACATTCAAATTGCATTCAACCTTCTATGTTACTATAAACTGGAGGATAGCATGCATACATTCATCAACTGATAAGAAAATTTCATGTAATGAATAACAGGTAGCAAATAAGTATAGCACAATCACATGAAACAGTCGTACAACACAAGGATTTTATGTGGTTCACTTTCAGGGGGAAGCTTCGTCCACAGGAACTTTGTTTTATTATGTCTTGAGAGAGTACACACAGTTCCACTGCAACCTCTTATGCATCTTGAGATATTCTGGGAAACTCCACGCACATAGCTGGGAGCCCTTCTCTCTGAGATCTCTTCTCCTTCTATTATTCTTTCTTCTTACAATATATCCTTTCTCTCTCTCTCTCTCAATCCCTGCGGATTGTTACATTCATGCTCAAGGAGCTGGATACTGGTTATAGTAAGATAACTACAGACTTAACAACAGAACCAGAGCTCGATTCTTTCTAGCTAACCAACTGACTGTCTAGCTGACTGACCAACTAGCTAACCTTTTACAATACAAAATACATTCTTAAATAGGTGGCCCGAAGGTCTCACCATGATACAACACTGTGGGCCTATCCCAATAGTAACCCAAAAACCCTAACTGTGACAATCGGCCTATCTGTACTTTGAACTGCTGCTTACTGGTCACACTACAGCTTTCTGCAGACTTCCACGATTTTTGGCGCTAATCTCTGGTATGGGCGCCGCTTCCTTGGTTGCTCCCCTTCTATCCTTTGTCTTTAATACCTTGGCCCATTGCTCCTTTTCCATTTACGAGGGTAGCTGAGCCCTCCTATCATCGCCGCTGCCTTAAATGCAGTGGTTGAGCTCCCTTCGCAGCCGCTTCAGGTACTGTTTCCTTTGAATTCCTTGTTTCGATATAGCAACTTTTCCTGTAGTTACGGGACCCTTCTCCAACACTCTTCCTATGATCACTTTCCCATGATTCTATCACATGTCAACACTTCCATGACGACACTTCATGAAAGTCATTGAAAGTCACTGAAAAAACACCTAACTTGGAGGACCCATATGTTGAGTTTTGTAACTTCGTTTGACCTCATCTCTGCACCATTGGAAGGGCATCTGTGTTAGCTAAAACTTTTCAGAATACACCAAAGTTTTAAAATGCCCAAAAGTACCCTAAAAATGAGTTTTTTGATGTGTATGTGAGTTTCCATAAGGAAACCCGCATATGTACGCAAGTTTCCTTAAGGAAACCTGTATACGTACATGACTTTCTCTATATAATACCCACGCACGCCTCCAAAAAATGTCAAAAAAATATGTATTTTAACATTAAGGTAATTTGGGTAGTTATGCAATTGATTCCTTTAGTTGTAACTACTTTGTCTTTGACCCTAACTCTTCATTAAGCATATAAATAGAGGCAGGGAGGTCCATGAGATGATACTTGAATCTTTGCAACATTATGGTGGAGGAATTGGAGCTCTCTTTACCCACACCTTTTCCCTAGAAGCACACTCCTCGTGTTACAGAGCTTGGAGGCTAAGTTCCTTGGAGAAGAGAAGCAGCAGAACCAGATCAACGTTTCATGAGGTGTCGAACTTGAAGAGAAGGTATACTTGTACTTGTTTTCAACATTAATAAAGATGTGATGTCCTTTTTCTTCCCAAATCATTGTTCAATGTGTGATTGAATCTATGTTTATGATCAAATGTTGATGTTAATCAAATTATTATTTCATGTTTATTTGATTATCATTGCTTTATATGTGGTCATAATGGTTTGAGGAAGGTGTAATTTGTTTTGCAGGTCTCTTGGAGCAAGAGGAGCAAGAGAAGGATTGAAGGGCTACTTGGATCAAACTTCGTTTGGCTAAGGTATGAACCATTCTAATCTCTGAAACTTGCTTGTATTTACTTGTAGAACCATTTGCATCCACCTTTCAACCCCAGTATGTTGATGGCCTCTTAAACCCTAGCCATAGGAAACTTTCCTTTACAACAAAACTGGGGACTCTGCTGGGGAGAGCCTTGTTTGTTTGGGGTTTCTATGTCTTTCTTTCAGTCTTTTGCATTAGTTTCAGGTCCTTCTTGCCACTTAGGAATAGCTTCTTAGTCTGATAGAACACCTCCCCTGCCTTCCTAAGCTATTTTTTGACTTTTTGGGGGATTTTTTTGACCCATATGCGAGTTGTAGACTGAACAGTCACGTGTTTGGTTTGATACACACAACTTTCTATATTGTCAACTCATGTATGATACATGACTTGTCAGTGGTACAACCTATGTGTGCTTGTACACGCGACTTGCTGTACTATCAAGCCGCGTATGACACACAACCTATCAGTAGTAAAACCCACGTGTGCCCCTAAAACAATGTTTTTTCCTCATTTTTGTGGTTTTTTCTGCTGTTGTGGGCTGTTTGGTAGGTATTTTGGTGTCCTCTATAGGTGCATGAGTCCAGGGAGTTAGTGTCATCCATTTTGGTTGTTCTTTATCTATGTGGTAAGCCTTTTTATAGCATTATGGTTTCTCTTTGCTCATTCCCCCTACCCCCCTTTCTTTGTTTGTCTTTTGGCTTATGTTTCTGGTCAACCTATGTCAGTGATCTTTGTTTGAGTTCAGAAGCTTGTTGGTGTTTGTTTCCTTCTTCTTTTGTTGGTTAACTTCACAATGCCAAAATAGTTGACTTGTCGTTTATGCAAGCCTATTTTCCAAGTAGGGTTTATACTAACTTTAGGGAATTCTAGAGTTTGTTTGGTGGTTGTATAGTAGAGTTCCTTTTGCTTTGTTCTGATCATCTATATACTTTAGTTTGTGGGTATTTTTTCTTTTGCATTTATAAAAGAAAAAGAAAAAAAGCACATGTTTTCTCTATATGCATGTAGATTAGTTTTTTAGTCTAGATTGCATGGCATATCATTGTTTTTGAAAAAAATAAATAAAAATAAATTGTTCTTTTGTGGCTTTTAAGTTTCTATTTGAAAAAGAAAGAGAATAGTTTTTTCTTTTTGCATTTCATTTCTCTTTGCTTGGTCATTTTGTTTCAACTTTGAGTCAAAACACCACATAAGTTTCAAGCCATTTACCCTCTGACTAAAAACAACCCTTAAAATAAACGATATAATTTAAAAATTATTAGTAAGTTTTATTTTATAGGGTCATACACCAACTAGCTCAGGCTAGACTTGTGGATTAGGGAGTTTCAACTCTCCATAAGTGTTAAAATTATAGACGTAGTTGGACAATCACTAGGTAAATACTCTTATATGTTGATTGTATCTGGGAAGCTCCTCTCAAACGGGAGTTAAGCATGAGGCCACATGGAGGATTAGACTAAGGAGATAACCCTCTGATTCCTTGTCAAAGCGTAGACCAAGGTTTTTGTGCATCTAGGGATTCTGTCTTAGACCAGGTTTCAGGATTTGCTACCCTGCCCATGTGTATGAACTAGGCTTGCGACTATCCCCCCCAAACTATCAATATAGTTAAGGTAGCCTTTAGTCTCTTTGACATCTAGGGTTCATACAAAGGTACACCAAAAGGCTATTTCTGGTTGACCTTGGATGGGCTTGGAAGGTAACCCCGATAGAAAGTGCAGGAGGGTGGTGGGTGATTCCTTTTCTTGTGCCTAAGAACATCTATAGGGATGCTAAGTAACTGTCTATCAGCTTTCATTTGGAAAGCGTATCTTATACTTGTTTGGCTTTAGGAATTTTTAGTGAGTGCTGTGTGGTTTGTCTGTACTTAGTTTTCCTTCAGGTGTGTGCTTTGTACTTTTGGTTGCCTGTCAACCTCAAACTTTGTCTCCTAGTTTGAAACTATGGCTAACACCCCTTTGAACACCAACCAAGAGATCCCCATGCTGGGAACTCCTTATACTATTCCTCTCACGGAGAATGTTGGTGTTCCCTTGATGGCCACCTTGAATCTACCTGGATTCACCCTAGGGCTACCGGTGTGGTTGTTTTCCACTCCAATCATCCTGAATGCTCCTGATGCTTCTCAAGTAAGCTCCTTATATCATGGGCATCAAAACACTACTTCCTCTTCACTTGTAGTTGATTCTCCTCCTCCTTCTACCTCATGCGGTGAAAGTACTAATACTAGCAAATGTCAGTCTAAAAGGAGTAAAATAAGAAGGAATACGAAGAAGGCACATAAGAAAGGGGGAACTTGTTCAACCTATGCAAGTCAAGTTGAACCTCACCACCCATCATCTGAAGTTCATGCTGGGGGCACCTATCCAACCTCTGCAGGTCATGTTGGATCTAAGCACTCAACCTTTGCAAGTCAATTTAATCTTCACCATCCAGCCTCTTTTGATCATGCTGGTGGGATCCTTCTAACCTTTCCAGTTCATGTTGGATCTAGTCACTCAGCATCTGTAGTTCATACTAAGGGCACCCATTCAACCTATGATATTCAAGTTGAACCTCCACATCCAACCTCTACAAGTAATGTTGGATCCATCCACCCAGCCTCTGAAGTTCATGTTGGGGGCACACACTCAACTGCTGCAAAGCATGTTGATCCTAACCATTCAACCTATATGGTTCATGTTGGTGGTGCCCATCCAACCTCTGTAGTTCATGCTGGGGGAAGTCTCTCAGCCTTTGTGGTTCATGCTGGGGGAAGTCTCTCAGCGTCTGTGGTTCATGCTGAAGACAATTCGTCAGCCACTGCGAGTCATGTTGACACTGTTGAAAATATTACCTATTCAAAACACAAGCCCAAGTTTCCTTGTAATCTTTGTGAGGGAGACCACCTTACTTATAAATGCCCTTTTATTGCGGAAGTGTGAAGAGGTTGGTTTCATGGTCATCCCGTTTTTGAACATCCTGAATTTTTTCAACAACCAACCTCTCTTAGTTAGGTTGGACCCAATCACCCAGCCTTTGATGGTCATGCTAGGTCCAAAATATCAGCCTCTATAGGTCATGCTAAGAGAAAACAGTCAACCACTACTAGTCATGTTGACACCGTTGAGAAAACTGGTCGTTCGAAGTGCAAACATAAGTTCCTTTGTAAGCTACTTGAGGGAGATCATCTTACTCACCAGTGCCATGCTATTGCAGAGGTGCGAAGAGTGTGGTCCGAGACTCAAGAATTTCCTTCTATTGAACAACCTATATTCTCTCAACAAAATACTCAACGTATGGTTGATCAAGTGGTCGAACCAATCTTAGCTTTGGTCGATACCACCCTTTTTCTGGAGAGTGATCCTGATGTGATTGAACCATTGTCATCTTTGGTCAATCACACTCTCCCTTTGGAGAGTGACTTTCATTAAGCGATTGAATCGATTCCATTGTCAATCAATCCCACTCTTCTTTCGGAGAGTGAAGTGTCTGCTAGTCACATTTTCTTTACTGCCAGTTCAGAAGTTACTGAACAAGGGGGCATTGAACAGGCTTCAGAATAACCCCCACCAAGCTCTCGGATTGATTCCTTTGATTAGGATAGCCTATTTGAGCTGCACCTTCCTTTTGATGCACCTTTCTAGATAAAGGTAAAATTTGAACCATACACGATTGCTCGTTGTATTATTGATGAAGTGTTAGATTTTTAACATTAAGCTAGTATAACACTAGGATCTTTAACTGAGAGAACAACAAGCACAACAATCAAACACAAGAGACAATGAACACAATGTTTTTCCTCAGGGAAACCATAAATGGAGAAAACCCCGCAACTTCCTCAAAGATAGAATCAACACCAAAAGTAAATCCCAAAACAGTAAGATGATCTCCCGACAATAGTAACCTTCTTTCTATCTAGCCCCAGTGTCTTTTCCTTCCTCAACTATGCACTACAATTGAGTGTGTATGAGTTCTGTACTAAATAGAGAGGCTAGCTCTCTATTTATACTAATCTCGACATGACTAAAACCCTACCAGGGTCGACCTCTCTAGGAGAGTCTAATAACCCTAGTGCCCCGGAACTGCGGGGACTTTAACCCTTAGACAATAGAAGGGTTACCCACAATGACCTGACATGACTTGTTTACATTATAGATCTTCCTGATCGGAACATCGAGGCATGACATGACTCAAGTATATTAAAAATACATCCTATAATAAACATCGGGTTACAATACATAAGAAATACAAGTGAATACATTCCAAAGTTACATATACATCAACACTCCCTCTTAAATAGGAAGGTATTCACTCGACACAATTTTCAGCACAAGTCTTCTTCTCTGTATCATCTAGGTCATCGTCAAGTTCTCATCATATTAATCTTCAAGTCATATTCATCTGGATCTGGATCATCGCTCGATCTGTATCATCATCACTGGATCATACTCGATTTGGATCATCACTGGATCATCATCACTGGATCTGGATCATCACTCGATCTTGATCACCATCACTGGATCTGGATCACCATCACTGGCTATGGATCATCACTCAATCTAGATCACCACTGGGTCATCATCACTGGATCTAGATCATAGCTTGATCTGGATCATCACTGCTAGATCTGAATCATCACTCGATCTAGATCATCTCGGAGACATCATAAATAGATATGGATCATAGCTCAATCTGGATCATCATTGGGTCATCATAATATGTGCTATCTCATGATTCTTCTCGTCATAAGAAGTTTTACAGAGCCCTCCCTTTTTCATGCTGGGTGTAGGCCTACCTCCTTATAGGTCTTTGGTAGCCCTTACATCTGACCTACTCGTCAGAATGGCCAACACTCACATCTGAACTTGACTCGTCAAAAAGGAACAACACTTACATCTGACCTTGACTCGTTAGAAAGGCGCTCAGTCCTATAATGAGGGTTCCTGGTAACTGACCAGGTGCCTCCTGTTTGTGCCAGAAATTATTTCTAGACTACAAAGAAACAAGCCAACACAATCTCAAATATTCAATTAAGCAAAACTAGGTTTTAGGGTTTCTGAAAGGTTTTTCTAGTTGTAAAGTTTGGCGACCAAAGGGAATACATTCTTAAGCCAAATAGAAAATAAATCACAAGTAAAGAATAAAAAATATGCATAATATAATAACCATGTACCAACATAACATAACTTTGAAGTTCATTCACAATAGGTAAGCATTACAAGCAAAGAAACCATAAACCAGCAATGAATTTACCAATTGTGTAGCTAAACAAGCTAGAAATGAAGCCAAAACACAGACTGAAGGGTAAAATGGAGCATATATTTCATAATATATTCATCAAATACATATGAGAGTCATATACTTAGCTTATCAACAAGTCAGGAGACCTCCTCTAGCCAGCCAAAAAGTAGAACACCTCTTCTATCCCCTTGTCCCTCTTTTATAATTACAAAGAAGTATTTCTATATTCCCTTCACTAGGTTGAAATTGAAACTACCCAGTAGTTACATTAACTAACTTCAACTAATTAACTAAAAATAGCAAAATCGGATTCCTGGCAAATATGGCGAATTTCTGAAAAATAGGTGTCAAAGAAGCTTCCATATCTCTCAATTCGTGACACCTGTGTAAAAACTGAGAGATATTGTTGTGAATGGGTCCGTTGTGGACAAAAACCTCTCTTGGTTTTTAAACATGCATCTCCAATCAATCCGAATCGTCCCTGCAAGATTAACACTAAAATAGGAAAATATTAAATATTTAAAAACCTTGAAAAATAGGCTGCAAAGAATAAACTGAATCTTTCAAACCTTGATAGCTGTTGCAAAATGAGAGAGGTTTTTGTAAATGGTTATCTTATGAAAAAAATCCTCTTTTTATTTTCTAAAATTCCTCTCCATCAGCTCGTGGTATGCATTCAATTTCAGTAACCCAAAACAGGAAAAACAGAGCAGAAATCTCAATAATTTGTTGCATTTCAAATGTCATTCCGTTCTACATTTCAATGAGCATCTGCCATAGCTTGGGGGACCACTTCATAGCCATAGACATGCTTTACCTTTTTGGCTAGCATAATACCAATGGTACCAGTGCCACAAAACAAATCCAAAACTATCTCTGAGCTATCTCCTCTCAAATTTGCTGCTTCTTCTACAAGTTGGTAAAGCTTCTCTGCCTAAAAAGTAAAATTATAGCTGCTTTTGCAGATGAGACATCCAATTCCCACTATAGCCTTATAATAGGTATGCTGTCATAGTTTTAACTTCCAATCTGATAAGTATTTGTTTGAAAGAAAGAGTTCGCTGATATTTCAAATAGAAGTCCTCGTAAGCACTCTGTTATTGTTGAATTTCCATGCAATATATACTCTGCTTCTCCAATTGATGTGTTTCCAATATAAGTGTTTATATTGTTTACAATGCTCACCACTTCTAGAATGTTATTAATAATTTTCCACACAATGGGCTGAAACAACTCTGGCTTGTAAGACAATGTTACGGAATTGACCATCAGCGTTGGAAATCCTATTTGATCTCTGCCTGCTCTTAAAGCAAGATGTTTGAGGAATCCACTGTGAGTATGAACATCATAAGCTAATAGATTTGATGCTGGATGCTGCCAACACTCCTGCATGATTGCTAGTACCTGATTCGCAATTTTATTTTGCAATAAATAGTTGTTGATGGGAAGGATCTTATCAAAGCAACCTGGCACATGTAGCCCCAAAGCATATTTATTTGCATATAGACTATCTTGTCCACGTACAACCTCTCCAGGTCTCCAACTCTTTGTCCCAAATGAGAACTCCATCTTGTTCCTGTAGTGAAATTGAACATCACATGGTAAAATAGGCTTCATATAGTCTACAAATCCAAGTCCTTGAACGGGAAATCTACCTATATGAGTTATTAAATCATGCACTTGTTGTTTCTTTGCCTAGACCTGTGCATCATATGCAAGATTCTGTGTATTACAACCTCCACAATCTGTTGCGTGCTCATAAGGAGCTGCAACAGAATCATTATGAGGAGAGATCGTATTGATCTTTTTGACCTCACTCCCGGCTTGCTGCAAAGCCCTAATTTCCTTCTTCAACTGCCAATTCCGATTCTTTAGTAATGTGTCTTCATTCCAGCGTTTGTCATGATTTTTCCATGCCTTTTCGAACCTGAGTTGTGTAAGGTTGGTTATCTTGCAGTATATTCCATAAAATCTCAGCTTTGTCTTCAACATATTTCTCTGATTTTGAACAGCTTTCATCCACTATACTTTGAGAACTTTTGCTTACAATAAGGCACTTCTTTTCTGTGAGATTCTCCTTGAACCTTGCAACAGTCATTGAATCAGGAAATCTTTCTATGTCTTCACTCTGAAATGAAGATTTACATGATGGTGTAGGAAAAATCAAATCATTTCCTTCACAAATAGGACTCTGTTGTGCAGATTGAAGATCGAAACCATCAGTAGAACTTATTCTGCTAAGGCTTGAACCAATTCACAATAAGGTTCACCCTGTTCACCAGCTGAAGTTAATTTGACTTCATGTGCTGATGCAAACGACATACATATACAATACACATAATAGGTGAATTATCTCCAATGAAGGCATAAAAGGATTTAATGAATTAAATCAAAAGAATGATGAGGAAGCTTTCCTAGACCAAGCAAGCTACATAACTCATCCAAACAATGCCCTAAATTTCTTGCTGGAACAGGAGCAGAGATAGCAAAGGCCCTTTATCAAAATAAGATGGATATTTCTTTACTGTATTTTCCCTTGATTAATATGAAACCTGCATTACTTTGTTTTGGTGATCACTTTCTCAGAGAGGTCAATTAATGTTTTCCTACATAATTTAACATATTCTGACTCAGATGGTGGGAAAGATTCAACAGAAAATGCAGCAAAACCATCATGCTCAGCTGCAAGTTGTTTTTCCTTCCTTATTCCATCACTTTTTTCAAGAAATTCGAGGGCAAGCTCAAAATCTCCAGGTTTTTTTGAACTTTCAATTGATTACATCTTGCAATTGTGGAAACTCCTCCAAAGCAAACAATATTAGAGCGGTAACAATCCCCTGGCGCATGTCAGAAAAAGACCCCTTGCCAAGTGAAGCTGTTGTGCCAGTAAAGTCAAGAACATCATCAACTAGCTGATATGCTAATCCCAAATTCCATCCATAATCATACGCAAGCATGCAAACTTTTGTTGGCTGACCGACAATAAGAGCTATAGCCTTGCAACTATTAGCCATCAATGATGTTGTTTTGTTAAAAAAATTCTGCATATAATATTCCATGCTACAACACTGTTCAGTTGTATTTTTCATTTGCATTATCTCACTAGTGACAAGATGCTCCAACACCTTCGACAATAATTCTACTACCTCTAAATTTTTCAATGAGGCAATGCCACAGATGCTCTTGAAAGCAAGAAATCACCAGCCGGTACAGCAAGCTTATTTCCCATTACAAAGTTCAACGAACCAACACCTGTTTACATGAAAAACTTGGTAAAACACATATCAAATGTGACCAATGATGTATTTAACACCTTAGGAATGAAACCACGAAAAAAATCGGACTGAAAAATGACCATTTTGGCAAAAACGATTTTCTTGTAGTGTCGTAGTGTAACTTTTTGGCCGTTGCGCTACAAGAAAGTTTTAAACTCAAATTTGGTGCTTTTTTATCCTTACTTCAATTTTAAATGAGGTTTATATGGTAAGCCTTGATCTTAATGTTTATTTGTGAAACCTTTAATCAACATATGTCCTATTGAACCCTTCAAAATCATAAGAGGCCCCCCGGTACCTTTCCGATCGATGTTGACCCTATCCGATCCAGCTAGAAGGAAGACGACGAGCCATGCCCTCCTCTAATGCAAAAGACGACCAGCCATCCAGCAATCAATAATTGGGAGCTCGGGGGGTTCGATCCACCCAAACTGAACGCTTAAGAGGTAGCTCAAGGCTCTAGTCAGGTGTTGGTTTGGCCCACCCAAAAACGGGGTTGCGTTTGGTTGGTTACCCATACTCCCCTACTTCTGATGAGCTGCTCAGACAACATCTCTGTGATGAAAGTCCAAACCGCTTGATCAGAGGCTTTGTTAAAAATAAATCTACAAAAACAGGGATTAATAACAAGTCTCACGAACCCAGTCCAAATCTTACCATGTTTAAATTACAATGTATATAATAAATAACCCCTACACAAACCCTATTTGTTCCTGCGGAACAACCTTTCGTGCTACTGCCTGAATCCTCAAAACAGTACTTTAGCGGTCTCGATGATAACAGTTGATCTCCCAGAGGGGGATGCTGAGGAGACACCCGAGGTATCACGGCTCTATTATCTGATGTACTCTGAAACTCTGCTCACCCCTTCCCCTCGTGCCTCAGGAAAGTCCCTCCGGGTCCTTCCCCTCCTTTGTCGAGCAAGCAACCTTGCCCGATGCGGACAAGCGACTTCGTACCTTCCTTCCCCTCGTACCTCTTCTTTTCTTTTCCCCTTCACGTACATACTGAATCAGACACCGCCCCTGGCTTTTCCACATATATGGGGTTTTTATCAGAGTATTAGGATTACTATTGGTGTCAAATATGGGGCATCCTCTATTCTCTCCCCCTCTATTTGAGGTCTACATTGACGAGCTAGAACGATTGATCAAGGATTCTACTTAAGGCGAAGAAGGTTTCATAGTTTGAGTGGCTATTTTATTATTATCCATGATCGAGACGGGGTTATATATTCATCAAGTAGAAATAAAGCTAAGCATCGAAATAAACTCTTGTATCAACAGCATGGAGTAGATAAAATTATTATTATGATTATCAATTATGGTGCCTTGGCCCCTCCAATTTAATTAATAAAAAACATAGAATGAAGCATTATTCTTGTGCATTAACATATGTAAGCCTCTTCATTCCATCCATCTAGCTGAGGTATATAACAAAAATGAAAACCTAAAGGAAAAAATCAAAATTTCACTTTAAACCAAAATTTCTTAAAAGTAAGCAAATGAGCAAGCTTAATACAAAAAAATCACAAGCAAAATATAAGACTGAAGAAAACAAATTCATGACTTAACATCTGGCTCCAGCTGCGGGATGAAGTCCTCCCTGTGAGGCTTCAAGAACCTGTAGACCAGTGCCTTCTCTTCTGCTACCTACTAGTCTGCAAAATTTCCATTGGGCTATGGAGTCCTTATTCAATCCTTCACACACTGATATATACAATGAAAATCAAATTTCTTTCTTTGAGGAACCTTCTATTTACTGAATCAAATTGTAATCCCATTTCCAATGTAACTAGGAAAAAATTTCATCAACCCACCAAAACTTGTTTCCAACTCCAAATATATATATAATCAGAAATATTGGAAAACATGAAGAGTAATGATTTAAAAACTTATACTCACTTTCATCAAATGGTGTCTCTGAAATAACATATTTATAACCTGGTATTGACTCTAAATAATCTGCTACTGGATCATAAAAATTTCCATAAGTTACCTCTTCCTTCTCTATGAAAAAGACAAGCTGTCCATAAGAATATTTTGTTCCATGAATATCAATCAGACATTGGTGATAAAAGACATCAGGATCAGCCTGAATTTGCTCCATATTTTTTTGGATAGTATCATCAATAATGTCAACACTTTGAACCTCCTTTTCCACACTGTCTTCAAATGAATGACTATCATGGATTGGCTTTTGCTGTTCAAAGATAATAAACTGAATGCATTCTTGAACCTGCTGATCAGATTGTGACATATCACACACCTCACATATTTCTGGGCCTTTCTTTTTAATTTCATCATCATATTTATTAAGAATTAGAGCATCTTCATAATGATTTTGAACAACAGATTTATCATAACCATGAATATAAGCAACTTCTAAAAAATTGTGAACATATTGGCCTTCATCAATTTTAGTATCAAAACCAAGAGGAATAGAATATGATTCATCACAAAATTCATGTCTTGGAACCCTAATCTCTTCATCATAACAAGGAGCATTCTGAGAAATTTTGAATGATGCTGCTAAAGGTTCGTCTTTTCCTTCAATACAAAGCCGATCTTTAACACAACAATGATTTCCAACAGTTTCTTTAACTAGGGATTGATCTTCAAAAGGATTAGCATTCAAATGGTTATTAAGGCTATTGAAATCATTATGAGAATATTCCAAACTATCTCTACTGATCTCATCACTTACATAATCTTCAACCTGACCTAAAACAACAACTTGATTATCGTAATGATCATGGAATTCTTCCTTGACAGTAGTATCTGAAAATGTTACCTCTTCATCTTCAACAAATTCTGAAACTTCAACTTCTTCATGACATGTTTTGAACCCTTGATTGTACTCATCATCATGATTTTTTAAATAAGAAATTGTATTATAAACATCAGCTTGCTCACAAAAAACTTTTAAAAAGAGTTCAACTGAGAACAGATACTTACAATGTTTCCAAAAACATGTGTGGAATTCTTTCAGTGAGGAAATGCTAGCAGTAGGAAGAGAAAAATACCATTCTCGTGCATCTTGCTCGAGTGAATACATGAACATATTCATGAGCACATCTTCATCCTGTATATTTAACTGGACCATACATTGATGAAATATGATGAGGTGATCTGTGTTTCCGCCTTTCACACACCTGGGTCACATGGCAGAAATCTTCAAGCCACTCGTTGTGTCCTTGGGGGAAAGTCTAGAGTCAAGGCCGTCACCTTGTTCTTGACTCCTCCGTTTAGGCTCAACTCCTAACGAATCCAAGGGGGGTAGACCCTATTAAGTTACTAAGGATAATTACTTAGTGTTGTGATGTTAAAATGAATGAGTTGCTTAGGATTTTGCAAATTAACTATAGATAATCAAAGATGGCAAGATATAAAAGATGAACACATGAAAGCACAATGCTGAGACACAATATTTATATAAAGCAAGAAAATAACCAGTGCCTTAGAATGGAGTCAAAAATATAAACAATATACTTGCATGTGCTTGGAGTGAATGTTTTGCGATTGCCTCTTAGTACGTTTTAATTTAAATTTGAAGTGTGAGTTGATTAAAATTAGGCTGAGGGGGGACTCCAGATATACCCGAGAGTACTTGGAGTATGTCCAAAACTAAACCTACACGGCTACCCGCAAGGAATATGTGGGCTGAAATGGAGTCTCTAGGGCTATTGTTCATAACGCACCCGTTAGGGTGTGACAGAGATCGGCGCCCCGAGGTCACTTTTCAGAAGTTCTCGCTTCCTTTGGGTATTTTGCCACTGTAAAGGTTTGATCTAGGTGTTGGATTTTCACCTGATGGTTTGTCAGTTGGGGAGAGTGAGTCCTAATTATACTAGTCACTCAAGTTCTTTTGATACATCTTGAATGATCGGACGAACCGCAGCCAAGTGCAGAGCATACACACTGGAGTCTTGTCAATTTTAGTAAGTTTTAAACTGGGTATTCTTGTTTAAAAGAAAACCCTCCAGGAACCTCTTTCGATCCAAGTGGATCTCAATCGGGGAATTGAGGAGGGGTTAATTTTATAATTGCTGATAAATAAATGATGAAAAATAAAACAAATACACAATTCTAGTTTTTTTAATTAGTCATACCACGAATCTCTTTTCCCTTTTGGGTCAATTGGGAAATCGTGGGGTAAGTATTATGATTACTTTAAAAAAAAAAAGTAGAATATGAAATTAATAATAAAATCAAGTATACTATCCTGCAAATTAGATCAATGCTATTTTAAAAAATAAATAAGCAGAAAGCGACGAAAAGGACACCGACGCAAATCCCCCCAGGGGGGATGGGGAATGGGCTCGAAAGAGCCTATTCAAAGAATAATTTTATTAACAGTGGTTACAATATCAAAGAACTAATATATCAGAAACTTATTGGTCCTTACATAGGCTGAAACCAAGATCTTACAACTTTGCAAAAATTTTAAGATTTTGGTGAAAAGGGAGACCCTTGGGGGGATTTGAACGCTCCTGAGGCCACTTCGGACAGCAGCTTCCTTTATTTTCTGTTAGAACTGCTAAAGGAAATCAATAATTTTAGAATAAAATACAACCAAAATCATTTTAGGAGTACCTTTGGATCAGCCTACCTTATCTCAAAAAAATGAAGTTAAAACTAGCTAAACAGGCGAAAAAGAACCAAGGAAAGCAAGCTTTCCTTGGGATCTTGAATTTCTGTTTGTGCAGCCAATAAAATATGCACTGATTTCAGAATATTAAATTTTATAACAGCAAAAATAAATATAATGCATGCGATCTACAAGTTTTCTTTAAATTTTCATGCAAAAAGATGATTTCCCTAAAGCTAGATCTAGAATGCTTATGAAACTTTTTTAAGTGCAAGATCTAGACTATAGGATTTGATAAGATAGATATATTTTGGAATTACTTTTAGTATGATAGATCTATGTTGGAATTACTTTTAATATGATAGATCTAAGCAAAATCAAAGCTACGAACAGAGTAACCGGGTAAAAATGTTGATTTTGAGGGAGGAAGAGGAGGAGAGAAATGTCGGTTTCCTTGAATATCCACAGTGGGGCTTTCAGGTGGAATGTCTAGGGACTATGCCTTTGGAAAGTTTTGAAGAGAGTGAAGAATCAAGCTAGATCAGCATCCTCTCCAATGTAGGAACCTGCAGCTCAGCTGAAATCAAAGAACTTTCCAAGAAACTTGTGAGATTCGATTAGTACATACACAGAGATTCAAAATAACATGCATATAATCTTATATGACATGTTGAATCTATATCTCTAAATATGCATCAAAGAAGGAGATGGTCAATAAACTTATTGAAAAGCAGCCTTCCTATCAAGATTATAATAAGCCTATTATCAATCTTAACAATGGATCTACAAGCAATTAGCAAAAAATGAATACAGATACAGGTTACCTTAGTAAAATAATGGCAATAATCATCCACACATGTAATGGCACAACATCGTCTAGCCTCCAAAGATTTTATTTATTTCAAATGAATAATTACAACAGTACAATAGCAGCAGCACCTCAATCCCAGTTCTAACTAGCTTGGAAGAGGCTGTTGTGCTTGGATATATACAAAAACTAGGATATCCAGCCTAGGGGGGGAGAAAATCCCAAGGAGACACATCAAATCAGTTGAAGGAGAGTCCATCAATGCCTGATCTGTGTCTAGCTGAGCCATATTTGAGTCTCACTGAGTGCAACTGTCAATCGGAGGGCTGATCTGACTGACACCTCAACCTGTTGACTGAAGCATCCACCAAAAATCATCTAGATGGGCCAAAAATGTGTGGAGGAGAGAGGGAGGGTGAAATTCCCCATAAAGGATGCTGAAGATTAACTCTGGATCTGATTTGATCACCTTCCTCAGTCAAGGATTTGTCAGATCCAGTCAATCTGCTTCAGATCTAACTGATTTCAATCAAATCGGATGAGAATCCACTAATATATTATTTTGGATTTGCTCCATTATTCATCAATTTATTAATTAAAATAATCAATAATTGATTTTTGGGGATTTCTGACCTGAGTGATGGAAAATCACTCAAAACTAGGAAATAGTGGGTCCATGGGTTTACATGGTGCTCTTAGCTTGAAAATGAGCACCTACATGACTGAAACTGATTATTTGGCCCACTTTTATTACAAATTCAATTTTTCCAATTAAACTATTAAAAAATAGCCTAAGTTTTGGAAAAATTAAAATTTTAATAAAAAACACTAAAAAAACTAAAAAATTGAAAAATTGAAAAACACCTAGGGGGACTTAGACATGCTCATATGA
>LPNX010272185.1:274355-314384 GCA_001517045.1 Pseudotsuga menziesii | reverse complement strand
ATACATTGACACATAGACTCTAATAACCTCAATAGGCCTAAATTCCAAGCCGACCACCCCAACTTTGGAGGTATGGAGTGAAAAACTCAAAAATTATCACTCGTTTATTCAACGACCAATAATAACCAAGGGAAAAAACACCCTGGGCTGATCGGATTGACAAATAAAGTCTAAGAGACTGAGTCTTTTACAGACACTATCATGCTAGAACATTTATTACAATTCCCCCATGGGGTCTGAACATGTGATATAGTACAACACAGCTTCCCAGAAGCAAGACTGAAGGTATTTTGAAGTTCGAACAAGTTATCCTTTTCCGGTTCACCAGGCTCACTTGATAAAAAAACCACTAAGTACAACTTAGGTGGTAACATTCTGGCTCCAACTGCGGGATGTGTGCTCGATCTGGTCATAGGGCAAGGAGAGGATACGAGAACACCAGAATCTCTGGCTTGTACACCTTGTAAAAACATCTCAACTTGACAAGAAAACCTCAGTAGCACAAGCTTTATATAAAAACCAAATGAACCATTACACTGATTTATATATATATATATATATATATATATATATTTAAATAAATAAATGTAACTAACTAAAAAAAGCAAAGTTTTATTATAGCTAAGTATAAATGCAGAAAGTAAATGCTCTCTTTCAAGGAGCTTATTTTCCTACTCTAAGCATGATATAAAAAAGGGTTAAGTGTAATCAGAAATCCAATGTAACCACCTAAGCATTTTATTAACATAAATTTTTTTTCCTTGTCTTTGGTTACCAGCCAAAGTAAGGATACCTTATTCAGAAAATGCAAACCTGCGTGATGATTCAGGATGGGCGGGATGGATGGGAGATCATAGGAATGAACAATGTCATAAAAATTCTTCCTAAACTTGTATGTGCTCATGCAGGTTGCTTCTATCCATGACTAGATAGGACTGATATACCAATCAGAATGATGAGTTAGACTGACTACAACATCATACTGATCATCGAGGCTTATCAAATGATAACGCGTTGCACAAGCCCCAAGTAGCTCCAAATCATAAGCAACGTCTATATGTGAAAAAGATGGCTGAGACTGATTTTCCACTGACTGCATCACATCTGACTTTTCACAATACTGTTTCTCAATGTCTTCATTACTGATACCCTTGTGTAGCTCTACATGGTATGAATTTGAATGATCATGTGAAAATTCTGAATGATCCTCTTCCATACTAAGTTTTTCCTAGGCATTTAGATCTATGCTCCCCTCTATGGACGTATCGTAGATTGGACTTGAATAGACACTCCCATCGTTGTACATATCATGGATGGGATTTTCCATAAGATTTTAACAAGTTGGATTATCTATGAAATTCCAATAGTCATCACTCCCATCCATGTCATATGTGGGGGACTCTTCATCCATGGCATCATGCTCCTGCCTATCCATGTCTTCCTTGTATTCATAACAATTTTATTCAGATAAAATGTTACGAGGCAATAAACTTTCCAAACCTTCATCAACATGAGGAGAACAAGGTCTAGTGTCACCACACACTATAGTGCTCTTATCATAGGTTTCTTTATAGGCTTCTATTATGATATCATGAAGAGGATCTTCAATATTATCTTCAATCAAGGAAATTTTTTGGACATATTCAATGGGATCACTTGGTATGTGTTGCTCAGTGGATTTCTCTAGAGGGATTTCTAGAAAGGTATCAGCATTGCAACACACTTGAGAATACACCAAATCTTCAATGTCTTCATCTATGGTGACATGAGGAGAGTCTTCAATAATGTGTTCCATCATGGGCTCCTCCTGAAGCTCTTCAATATTATCATCTTGGATTTTCCCTTCCTCAGAATCTTGTTGTGTATTGGGAGATACCTCGAATTCTTTTAAAAGATGCTTAATTGCTTCCTTTCTTAAATAACTACTCGGATGCCTTTTGACTGGAGTATCATGAACCTCCTCTTCACTTAAATGTTAAATAAGTGATTCCAAGTCTTCAATACTTTGTATCATGGCAAAAGGTCCATCATATGTTTCCATGTGATACTCTATCCCAGATAGGTAGAATGTATAGATCTTTTCAAGGAACTTTTTAAAACCATTCATACTAACCCTACCATCATGCCACTACTCTAAAAACATCCAAAGGAAGCTTGGAAAATAAGTTATACATTTATTAGTAAGGCCCTGATAGAACCAACAATAGGCCTCACCCTGAAAAGTGCCAGCAAACATTTCCATCATATTGTCTTCATGAAGAATATTTAAGTCAGCAATCAACTGAAGGAAATGTTTGACATGCCAGATGGACGAGTCACCATAATCTCCATGAAATGTTGGAAGCCAGTTATATGCATCCCCCAAACCATCACCATAGTTAGGAAAACCCGGGATGTTTGAGAAATCGATAGGTTGAAACATTAAGGTTAACTGAGCACCATATTTCTCCTTTAATTTATCCAAAATACTATCCATTTGATATAACGATTAAACCTTGTAATGAAAAGGTGGAGCTGTCAAGTGATGAGCTTTAAAGGTTTTAACATGTCACATGGGCTCATCTACACACAACAAAACTTCACAAGTTTATGAGATAACATGGTTTTATCCCTTCAGTGGAGACGCCATGTGAAAAATAAAAATAAGCATTTATAAATCTTTTCACAAAAATTATTTTTTGCTTTTCTTTGTAAAAATAAAATTGGAAAAACGTCAGTGGAGTCACCAGATGAAAATTAAAGATCTACTCTAAGCATTCATCAAACAAAGAAAAAATAAAAAGGAAGAAAACAAAAGTCGTACTTGGGAATAAAAAGATTTATCCTCGGCAATGGCGCCAAAAGGTGTTTCCACCTTTCACACACCTGGGTCACGTGGCAGAAATCTTCAAGCCACTCGATGTGTCCTTGGGGGCAAGTCTCGAGTCAAGGATGTCACCTTGTTCTTGACTCCTCCGTTTAGGCTCAAATCCTAACGAATCCAAGGGGGGTAGACCCTATTAAGTTACTAAGGATAATTACTTAGTGTCGTGATGTTAAAATGAATGAGTTGCTTAGGAGTTTGCAAACTAACTATAGCTAATCAAAGATGGCAAGATATAAAAGATGAACACATGAAAGCATGATGCTGAGACACAATATTTATATAAAGCAAGAAAATAACCAGTGCCTTAGAATGGAGTAAAAAATAGAAACAATATACTTGTATGTGCTTGGAGTGAATGTTTTGCGATTGCCTCTTAATACGTTTTAAGTTAAATTTGAAGTGTGAGTTGATTAAAATTAGGCTGAGGGGGGACTCCAGATATACCCGAGAGTACTTGGAGTATGTCCAAAATAAACCTACATGGCTACCCTTAAGGAATATGTGGGCTGAAATGGAGTCTCTAGGGCTATTGTTCACAACTCACCCATTAGGGTGTGACAGAGATTGGTGCCCCAAGGTCACTTTTCAGAAGTTCCTGCTTCCTTTGGGTATTTTGCCACCGTAAAGGTTTGATCTAGGTGTTGAATTTTCACTTGATGGTTTTTCAGTTGGAGAGAGTGAGTCCTAATTATACTATTCACACAAGTGCTTTTGATACATCTTGACTGATCAGACAAACCACATCCAAGTGCAGAGTATACACACTAGAGTCTTGTCAATTTTAGTAAGTTTTAAACTGGGTGTTCTTGTTTAAAAGAAAACCCTCCAGGAACCTCTTTCGATCCAAGTGGATCTCAATCGGGGAATCGAGGAGAGGTTAATTTTATAATTGCTGATAAATAAATGATTAAAAATAAAACAAATACACAATTCTGGTTTTTTTAATTAGTCATACCACGAATCTCTTTCCCCTTTCGGATCAATCGAGAAATCGTGGGGTAAGTATTATGATTACTTTGAAAAAAAAAAGTGGAATATGAAATTAATAATAAAATTAAGTATACTAACCTTCAAATTAGATCAATTCTAGTTTAAAAAAGAAATAAGCAGAAAGCGACGAAAAGGACACCGACGCAAATCCCCCAAGGGGGGATGGGGAATGGGCTTGAAAGAGCCTATTCAAAGAATAATTTTATTAAAAGTGGTTACAATATCAGAGAACTGATATATCAGAAACTTATTGTTCCTTATACAGGCTGAAACCAAGATCTTACAACTTTGCAAAAATTTTAAGATTTTGGTGAAAAGGGAGACCCCTAGGGGGATTTGAACGCTTCTGAGGCCACTTTGGACAGCAGATTCCTTTGTTTTCTGTAATAACTGATAAATTAAAGCGAGCATGTTAGAATAAAATATGCCCAAAATCACTTTAAGAGTATCTTTGGATCAGCCTACCTTATCTAAAAAAAAATGAAGTTAAAACTAGCTAAACAGGCGAAAAAGAACCAAGGAAAGCAAGATTTCCTTGGGATATTGGCTTGCTGTTTATGCAGACAATAAAATATGCACTTATTGCAAAATATTAAATTTTATAACAGCAAAAACAAATCTAATGCATGCGATCTACAAGTTTTCTTTAATTTTTCATGCAAAAAGACGATTTCCCTAAAGCTAGATCTAGAATGCTTATGAAACTTTTTTAAGTGCAATATTTAGACTATAGGCTTTGATAAGATAGATCTATGTTGGAATTACTTTTAATATGATAGATCTAAGCAAAATCAAAGCTACAAACAGAGTAACCGGGTAAAAATGTTGATTTTGAGGGAGGAAGAGGAGGAGAGAAATGTCGGTTTCCTTGAAGATCCATAGTGGGGATTTCAGGTGGAATGTCGAGGGACTATGCCTTTGGAAAGTTTTGAAGAGAGTGGAGAAGCAAGCTAGATCAGCATCCTCTCCAATGTAGGAACCTGTAGCTCAGCTGAAATCAAAGAACTTGCCAAGAAACTTGTGAGATCTGATTAGTACATACACAGAGATTCAAAATAACATGCATATAAGCTTATAGGACATGTTGAATCTATATCTCTAAATATGCATCAAAGAAGGAGATGGTCAATAAACTTATTGAAAAGCAGCCTTCCTATCAAGATTATAATAAGCCTATTATCAATCTTAACAACGGATCTACAAGCAATTAGCAAAAAATGAATACAGATACATGTTACCTTAGTAAAATAATGGCAATAATCATCCACACTTGTAATGGCACACCATCTTCTAGCCTCCAAATATTTTCTTTATTTCAAATGAAGAATTACAACAGTACAATAGCAGCAGCACCTCAATCCCAGTTCTAACTAGCTTGGAAGAGGCTGCTGTGCTTGGATATATACAAAAACTAGGAGATCCATCCCAGGGGGGAGCAAATCCCAAGGAGACACATCAAATCAGTTAAAGGAGAGTCCATCAATGCCTGATCTATGTTTTACTGAGCCAGATCTGAGTCTCACTGAGTGCAACTGTCAATCGGGGGGCTGATCTGACTGACACCTCAACCTGTTGACTAAAGCATCCACCAAAAATCATCTAGATGAGCCAAAAACGTGTGGAGGAGAGAGGGAGGGGGAAATTCCCCGTAAAGGATGCTGAAGATCAACTCTGGATCCGATTTGATCACCTCCCTCAGTCAAGGATTTGTCAGCTCCAGTCAATCTGCTTCAGATCTGACTGATTTCAATCAAATCGGCTGAGAATCGACTGATATATGATTTTGGATTTGCTCCATTATTCATCAATTTATTAATTAAAATAATCAATAATTGATTTTTGGGGATTTCTGACCTGAGTGATGGAAAATCCATCAAAACTAGGAAATAGTGGGTCCATGGGTTTACATGGTGCTCTTAGCTTGAAAATGAGCACCTACACGACTGAAACTGATTATTTGGCCCACTTTTATTAGAAAATCAATTTTTCCAATTAAACTATTAAAAAATAGCCTAAGTTTTGGAAAAATTAAATTTTTCATAAAAAACACTAAAAAAACTAAAAAATTGAAAAATTGAAAAAGACCTAGAGGGACTTAGACATGTTCATATGACTCAATAATGATGTATAGCATGTTTATACATTGACACATAGACTCTAATAACCTCAATAGGCATAAATGCCAAGCCGACCATCCCAACTTTGGAGGTATGTAGTGAAAAACCGAGAAATTATCAGTCGTTTATTCAATGACCAATAATAACCAAGGAAAAAGACACCCTGGGCTGATCGGATTGACAAATAAAGTCTAAGAGACCGATTCTTTTACAGACACTATCATTCTAGAACATTTATTACAATTCCCCCATGGGGTCTGAACATGTGATATAGTACAACACGGCTTCCCAGAAGCAAGACTGAAGGTATTTTGAAGTCCGAACAAGTTATCCTTATCTGATTCACTAGGATCACTTGATAAAAAACCACTAAGTACAAGTTAGGTGGTAACAATCTGAAGGATTATCCTCTTTGCTTTCTCTAAACCGTGGAAGACAATCTCCCCAAACATCCATAGTAGGTAGTGGATTTGGAAAACCTGGAATATCAGAAAAATTGAAAGGTGCAAACCTTCGAGCTAGAATAGATTCCATGGACATCGGCCTCTGCATCTTGAAATAGTGGAGTCGCCGATCAATTTGTCAAGACAGATTTTGTTTTTTTCTCCTCAGAAAGAGAAAGGGGTGACAGTAGTTCAAATTAATTAGCGATGCATAAAGTTGGGGATGACTGAAACCTTCTAATTCTTCTAGCTATTTTCAGTATCTATTCTGGGTCTGAAACACCCAACTGCAAAGGTGAAATAGGTCTGTTTCTAGTTCCAATTCCCCTATTAGCCACTGTGACAAATTGGTGAAAAGAATCCTTAAATATGTGCTAGTTTAAGTTCACTTCTTCAAACTAGTGAAATGATAAGTATCCCAGGGAAAAATATGTTTTCAACTTCGTTCCCCGGCAACGGCGCCAAAGATGTTTGTGCCAGAAATTGTTTCCAGACTACAAAGAAACAAGCCAACACAATCTCAAATATTCAATCAAGAAAAACTAGGTTTTAGGGTTTCTGAAAGGTTTTTCTGGTTGTAAAGTTTGGTGACCAAAGGGAATACATTCATAAGACAAATAGAAACTAAATCACAAGTAAAGAAGAACATAGATGCATAATATAATAACCATGTACCAACAGAACATAACTTTGAAGTTCATTCACAATAGGCAAGCATTACAAGCAAAGAAACCATAAACCAACAATGAATTTACCAATTGTGTAGCTAAACAAGCTAGAAATGAAGCCAAAACACAGACTGAAGGGTAAAATGGAGCATATATTTCATAATCTGTTCATCAAATACACATGAGAGTCATATACTTAGCTTATCAACAAGTCAGGAGACCTCCTCTAGCCAGCCAAAAATTAGAACACCTCTTTTGTCCCCTTGTCCCTATTTTATAATTACAAAGAAGTAGTTCTATATTCCCTTCATTAGGTCGAAATTGAAACTACCCAGCAGTTACATTAACTAACTTCAACTAATTAACTAAAAATGACAAAATCGGATTCCTGGCAAATATGGCGAATTTCTAAAAAATAGGTGTCAAAGAAGCTTCCATATCTCTCCATTCATGACACCTGTGTAAAAGCTGAGAGAGGTTTTTGTGAATGGGTCCATGATGGAAAAAACCATCTCTTGTTTTTTAAAAATTCATCTCCAATCAATCTGAATATGCCCCTAAAGATGAACACTAAAACAGTAAAATATTAAATATTTAAAAACCCTGAAAAATAGGTTGCAAAGATTAAACTAAATCTTTCAAACCTTGATAGTTGTTGCAAAACGGAGAGAGGTTTTTGTAAACTGGTATCTTATGAACAAAAAATTCTTTTGTTTTCTAAAATTCCTCTCCATCAGCTCATGGTCTGCATTAAATTTCAGTAACCCAAAACAGGAAAAACAGAGCAGAAATCTCAATAATTTGTTGCATTTCGAATGTCATTCCGTTCTGTATTTCGATGAGCATCTGCCACAGCTTGGGGGACCACTTCATAGCCATAGAAATGCTTTACCTTTTTGGCCAGCGTAAGACCAATGGTACCGGTGCCACAAAACAAATCCAGAACTATCTTTGAGCTATCTCGTCTCAAATTTGCTGCTTCTTCTACAAGCTTGTAAAGCTTCTCTGCCTAAAAGGTAAAATTATAGCTGCTTTTGCATAGGAGACAGCCAATTCCCACTATAGCCTTATAGTAGGTATGTTGTCATAGTTTTGAATTCCAATCTGATAAGTATTTGTTTGAAAGAAAGAGTTCGCTGATATTTCAAACAGAAGTCCTCGTAAGCACTCTGTTATTGTTGAATTTCCATGCAATATATACTCTGCTTCTCCAATTGATGTGTTTCCAACATAAGTGTTTATATTGTTTACAATGGTCACCACTTCTGGAATATTATTAATAATTTTCCATACAATGGGCTGAAACAACTCTGGCTTGTAAGACGATGTTACGAAATTGACCATCAGCGTTGACAATCCTGTTTGATCTCTACCTGCTCTTAAAGCAAGATGTTTAGGGAATCCACTGTGAGTATGAACATCATAAGCTAATAGCTTTGATGCTGGATGCTGCCAACACTCCTGCACGATTTCTAGTACCTGATTTGCAATTTTATTTTGCAATAAATAGTTGTTGATGGGAAGGATCTTATCAAAGCAACTTGGCAAATGTATCCCCAAAGTAGATTTATTTGCATATAGACTATCTTGTCCACGTACAACCTCTCCAAGTCTCCAACTCTTTGTCCCAAATGAGAACTCCATCTTGTTCCTGTAGTGAAATTGAACATCACATGGTAAAATAGGCTTCATATAGTCTACAAAGCCAAGTCCTTGAACAGGAAATATTCCTATATGAGTTATTAACTAGTGCACTTGTTGTTCCTTTGCCTGGACCTGTCCATCATATGCAAGATTCTGTGTCTTACAGCCTCCACAATCTGCTGCATGCTCACAAGGAGCTGCAACAGAATCATTATGAGGAGAGATCATATTGAGCTTTTTGACCTCACTCCCGGCTTGCTGCAAAGCCCTAATTTCCTTCTTCAACTGCCAATTCCAATTCTTTAGCAATGTGTCTTCATTCCAGTGGCTGTTATGATTTTTCCATGCCTTTTCGAACCTGAGTTGTGTAAGGTTGGTTATCTTGCAGCATATGCCAGAAAAGCTCAGCTTTATCTTCATCATATTTCTCTAATTTTGAACAGCTTTCATCCACTATACTTTGAGAACTTTTGCTTACAATAAGGCACTTCTTTTCTGTGAGATTCTCTTTGAACTTTGCAGCAGTCATTGAATCAGACAATCTTTCTATCTCTTCATTCTTAAATGAAGGTTTACATGATGGTGTAGACAAGATCAAATCATTTCCTTCACATATAGGACTCTGTTGTGTAGATTGAAGATGGAAACCATCAGTAGAACTTATTCTGCTAAGGATTGAACCAATTCACAAGAAGGTTCACCCTGTTCACCAGATGAAGTTAAATTGACTTCATGTGCTGATGCAAATGACATACATATACAGTACCCTTAGTAGGTGAATTATCTCCAATGCAGGCATAAAAGGATTTAATGAATTAAATCAAAAGAATGACAAGGAAGCTTTCCCAGACAAGCAAGCTACAAAAATTATCCAAATAATGCCCTGAATTTATTACTGGAACAGGAGCAGAGATAGCAAAGGCCCTTTATCAAAATAAGATGGATATTTCTTTACTGTATTTTCCCTTAATTAATATGAAACCTGCATTACTTTGTTCTGGTGATCACTTTCTCAGAGAGGTCAATTAATGTTTTCCTACATAATTTAACATATTCTAACTCAGATGGTGGGAAAGATTCAATAGAAAATGCAGCAAAACCAGCATGCTCAGCTGCAAGTTTTTTTGCCTTCCTTATTCCATCACTTTTTTTCAGAAATTCGAGGGCAAGCTCAAAATCTCCAGGTTTTTTTGAACTTTCGATTGATTACATCTTGCAATTGTGGAAACTCCTCCAAAGCAAACAATATTGGAGCGATAACAATCCCCTGGCGCATGTCAGAAAAAGACCCCTTGCCAAGTGAAGTTGTTGTGCCAGTAAAGTCAAGAACATCATCAACTAGCTGATATGCTAATCCCAAATTCCATCCATAATCATATGCAATCGTGCAAACTTCTGCTGGCTGACCAGCAATAAGAGCTATAGCCTTGCAACTGTTAGCCATCAATGATGTTGTTTTGTAAAAAATATTATGCATATAATATCCCATGCTACAACGTTGTTCAGTTGTATTTGTCATTTGCATTATCTCACCAGTGAGAAGATGCTCCAACACCTTCGACAATAATTCTACTACCTCTGTATTTTTCAATGAGGCAAGTGCCACAGATGCTCTTGAAAGCAAGAAATCTCCAGCCGGTACAGCAAGCTTATTTCCCATTACAAAGTTCAACGAACCAACACCTGTTTACATGAAAAACTTGGTAAAACACATATCAAATGTGACCAATGATGTAGTTAACACCTTAGGAATGAAACCCCCCAAAAAATCGGACTGAAAAATGACCATTTTGGCAAAAATGATTTTCTTGTAGCGTCGTAGTGTAACGTTTTGGCCGTTGCACTACAAGAAAGTTTTAAACTCAAATTTGGTTCTTTTTTATCCTTACTTCAATTTTAAATGAGGTTTATATGGTAAACCTTGATCTTAGTGTTTATTTGTGAAACCTTTAATCAACATATGTCCTATTGAACCCTTCAGAATCATAAGAAAAACAAAAATGAAAACCTAAAGGCAAAAATCAAAATTTCACTTTAAAAAATTTTTTCCTAAAAGTAAGCAAATGAGCAAGCTTAAAACAAAAAAATCACAAGCAAAATATAAGACTGAAGAAAACAAATTCATGACTTAACACCTCCATTCAGAGAATGGTAGTAGCGCTTACATCTGACCAACTCATCAGAATGGTCGACACTCGCATCTGACCTCCTCGTCACAAAGGAGGTAGCCCTTACATTTGATAATGTAGGACCTCATCCTACAGTCACATTAGAATGGTCGGCACTCACATCTGACCTACTCATCAGAAAGGAAATATCCCTTACATCTATGTAGGATCTCATCCTACATTAGAATGGCCGGTACTCACATCTGACCTCCTCGTCAGAAAGGCGATAGCCATTACATCTGTGTAGGAACTAATCCTACATCAGAATGGATGGCACTCACATATGACCTACTCGTCAGAAAAAAAAAACAACCCTTATATCTGATCAAGCCGGAACACATCCCTCAATCACATTAGAATGGCCATGTGCTCATATTTGATCATCTAAGACTACATCTTACAATTGTCTTAGAAAGGCCCTCAGTCCAAGACCAAGTATTCCTGGTAACTCACGAGGAAGCTCCATTCCAAGAATGGCAATAGCCCTTATATCTGATCATGTAGGAACCAATCCTACAGTCATATTAGAATGGCTCAGCACTCATATTTGACATGGAAGGAACCAATCCTCTCACCATGATAGAATGGCTCAGCCCTTACATCTTACCTGCTCGTTAGAATGGCTTTCGAACTCATCACTCCCCCTTGGAAGGGACCTCGATCTGGAGAACACCAAGCTTCTCCCTAAAGTACTCAAACTTCACTATGGCTAATGGCTTAGTCAACACATCAGCTATCTGATTGTCCATTGCAATATACTGGAGCTTCACTACTCCCCTCTGCACCATATCCCTGATATAGTGATACTTGATCTCGATATGCTTTGACTTGTCATGGAACACTGGGTTCTCTGACAACTTCATACAACTCTGGTTGTCATAGTGTATACAAGTAGCATCTAGTTGGAGATCAAATAAATTGGACAGTATCTTCTTGAGCCATACTGCCTCACAACTAGCTGAACAAGATGTGACATACTTTGCTTTAGCTGTACTCAGTGCCACACAGGATTTCTTCCTGCTAAACCAAGAGATCACACCTAATCCCATACTGAATCAACATCCTGAAGTGCTCTTCCTATAGATGGAATTGCCTACCCAATATGAATCAACATAACCCTCTAGGTTAATCTTCTGATTTGTATCGTACTTGATCCCATAATCAACTATACCTCTCAGGTATCTCAGAATATGATTTGCAGCAATTAAGTGAACATTTCTCAGATCTGTCAAGAACTGGCTTAAGGTGTTCACAACAAAGAAAATATCTGGTCTAGTGTTCATTAGGTGCATCAAGGACCCAATCATCTAACGATACATCGTAGCATAAATAGACTCTGATGAAGCATTTCTCAATAGCTTCAGGTTCGATGCTGTAGGTGTGGCCATATCCTTGCAGTCCATCATCCCAAACCTTTTCAGGATCTCTACTGCATACTTCCCTTGTCTAAGGGAGATTCCATCTGCACTCTGCCACACCTCCATACCTAGAAAATAATGCATCATACCCAAGTCCTTCATTTCAAACTTGGAAGCAATATTTCTCTTCATATCAACAATCAACCCATCCATACCTATCACAAACAGATCATCTACATATAGTAGGAGCATCACTAGGTTGCCATCTTCAACCTTGTAGTAAAGGTTGGAATCTGCTTTACTCTTGGTAAAGCCCAAACTAGATAGAAAGTTGTCAATTCCTAGGTGCCTATTTCAAACCGTAAAGGGATTTCTTCAATATACATACATGAGACTCTCTGTCATATGTCTCAAAACCTAGTGGCTATTCTACATACACTTCCTCTTCCACTACACCATTAAAGAAAACAATCTTGACATCCATTTGGTGTATCTTCCGTTTCATCATTGCAGCCAGGGCAAGTACTAATCTGATGGAAGTGTATCTGGCTACAGGTGCAAAGGTTTCTTCATAATCTATTCCTTATTTCTGTGAGAAACCCCGAGCAACAAATCTTGCTTTATATTTCTCTGTGCTACCGTCTGCAACATGCTTGATCTTTTAGACCCATTTGGAAGTTACAACTGACTTCCCTTCTGGTTTTGGGAAAACATCTCAAACATCATTCTTCATGATTGATTGATATTCTTCAATCATAGCATCCTTCCATTCTTTTCGTTCTATCGCTTCTTCATAACTGGAAGGTTCTTTATCAATGAAATCACATAGTAATGCTACATGCCCGGAGTAGGATCTCGTCCTTTTTCTTTCTCTGTGATTCTCTTTTGGAGCACCATATCTTTCCGCACCTTGGATAAGTTCTCGTACCCAAGAAGGTTTCCTCTTATGAGGATTCTTTTCTGGAGGTGGATCTACAGGTTTTTGTGGTTCTTCAAACTCTTGATATTCTTCTCAAGTTTCTTCATTCATGGTTGTATCATGAATTCTGGGTGCTTCTGCTTCTTCAGATTCTTTAGCAGGTTTCTTTCTGGATTTGTTGTAAGTTGTGTCTTCATCAAATGTCACATCCCTGCTGGTGTCAATCTTCTTGTATCTTGGGAAATATATTCTGTAAGCCTTCGAGATTTCAGAGTATCCCACAAATATACCCTTCTTTCCCGAAGGATCTAATTTTGTTCTCCTTTCTTTTGGAATGTGTATGTACACAAGACAGGAAAATATTTTGAGATGGCTGACTTCTTTTTTCTTACCGGAGAAGACTTCTTCAAGACTCTTGTTCTCAAGTACTCTATGTGGAGTACGGTTCTATACATACACCACTGTTCTGGAAGCTTCCACCCAAAGATGGATAGGAAGATCTTGATCATGAAGCATTGCTCTTGCAGCTTCCATGATAGTTCTATTCTTCCTTTTCGCAATCCCATTCTGTTGTGGATTATAAGGAGTGGAAAACTCCCTCTTAATCCTTGAGTCTTTGCATAACTCTTTGAATTCATTAGATGTGATGTCTTTTCCATTATTTGATCGAAAGGTCTTGATCTTCTTGTGTGTGTGATTCTCGATCAAGGCTTTGAATTCCTTGAACTTGCTAAATACTTCATCTTTGTTCTTCATGAAGTAAATCCATTTCTTCCTAGAAAATTCATCAATAAAAGAAACATAGTATACATACCCGCTTAGTGAGCTTGATGACATAGGACTGCATACGTGGGAGTGGATGATTTCCAAGATTCCTTTTCCTTTTCTTTCACTACTTGGAAATGTCTTCTTTGTATTCTTTCCTTTTCAACATCCTTTGCAGAACCCATCATGTTTTGCTTGAATTTCTGGAAGACCTTCAACAGCTTTGCTTGCAATTGGTAGTGCTCTGTAATGCACATGTGCAAGCCTTCTATGCCAAAGTTCATTTGGCTCTACTATGTCATGGACCAAGGCTTGTTTTGGATGGCCCTTCAATTTGTATAGTCCTCCTTCTTGTTCCCCAATCACTACTGCATCATTAATAGTCTTTCCCTTTGGCCACATGATGACTTGGCCATCTATGAATGAAACCCTCATTCCTTTTACATCTAATGCAGATATGGAGAGAAGTTTCTTCTTGAATCCTGGTACAAACAATACATATTGCATCCTCATAGACTTTCCAGAGTCTAGTTTATAAGAAGATTCCCCACTAAATTTTATTGGATATTGGTAGTCATCTCCAAGCTTCACCTGTGAGGTGATTCATGTTCTGAAAGTTTCACAAAGGATTCTTTGAATCCTGTAATCTGCTTTGGAAGCCCCACTATCTATAAGCCAATCATTGCTTTCATGTGTGATATTTCCCATGAGAGCATAAATCAAGAAATATTCTTCATCACTTGAAGAGTCTTCACTTCATATTTGGTTTTCTTCTTGGATGGTTCATCATCCTCTGCAGCATGAGCATGATTTCTTTTCTTGTTTCCCTTTTTCTTATTTTGTCTTTTAGGACAATATTTTGCAAAGTGTCATACTTCATCACAAGTATAACATCTACCTCCAAAGAAATCTTTTCTAGAGTTATTTTTAGAAAAATGCTTACCTCTGGAGTGATGAGAACTTCTTTTGGTTTTCTTGGAATGTACTGTGAGAGCTTGATCTTCACTTCCCATCTTCTCTTCTCTGGCTGCTATCCTAGATTCTTTTTGAGAGCATTCTTCCCATAGTCTGCTGAACTTGGCTAACTTCTTTCTGGCACACATCCCTTGAATAAAGGAGTCCCATGATCTAGGGAGACCATTCAAGGTGGTCATTACAATCTCAGCATTTTCCACTTCTTCATCTACTGCTTCCAGTTGTTCCTTGATTTGAGAAACTCTTGTGAAGTAAGAATGGATGGTTTCTGCATTCTGAATCTTCACATTCTTTAGTTGGTTTCTCAGAGTCATCTTCTGGTTTATGTTCTTCCCTTCAAACAATTTGAATAGGGCATCAAACATAGTTTTAGGTGTCTTTAGGGAGGACACATGTGGTATGAGATGATCCTTGATATAATTAGCAATGATTCTCTTTTCCATAACCATATTTTTCTTGTGTAAGGCCTTAGCCTCATCTCCCTCTAGAACTGGAACTTCCTCATTGATGTAGGAGTCCAACTCATTCTCTTCTAGGACCAGGGAGATCCTATACTTCCAGGATCGGAAGTTATCAGCTCCCTCAAGCTTTTCATAAAGCTTGGTATGATGAGACATCTTAACTGAGAACCTCAAATGGAAATACAAAAGATTTAGATCTTACCAATTCAAGATGTCAGATATGGATTTGTAGCTGAAATTCTGTAGTGCTGGTTCAGAAGCAGATTAGGGTTTTGCTTTTTTGGAGTTCCGTCCAACCAATTTCTTTGAAATTGATCCCTAACTTTGATTTTAGGGAGGAGATCAATTCAGGCCTGGGCTCGTTGAAAAATTCCTCTTCTGTGAAAATCCCTAATTTTCAGCAGTAGTGTCGAGTCCAAAACTGAAAATCCTCAGAATTGGATTTTGCTTCGACAGAAAGATGCGCCCTAAGGAGGAGAGTTATTCCAACCTTATTTTGCTGAAAAACTATGGAGAGAGATCCACAAAGTAGGAAGCCCTAGTTCCCACAGCTGTATAATGTCTTATTCTCAGGTTAGCTTTGATTCCATGTTAGATTTTTAACATTAAGCTAGTATAACATTAGGATCTTTAAATGAGAGAACAACAAGCACAGCAATCAAACACAAGAGACAATGAAAACAGTGTTTTTCCTTGGGGAAACCATAAATGGAGAAAACCCTGCAACTTCCTCAGAGATAGAATCAACACCAAAAGTAAACCCCAAAACAGTAAGATGATCTCCTAATAGCAGTAACGTTCTTTCTATCTAGCCCCAGTGTCTTCTCCTTCCTCAACTATGTGCTACAATTGAGTGTGTCTGAGTTGTGGACTAAATAAAGAGGCTAGCTCTCTATTTATACTAATCTTGACATGACTAAAAACCTACTAGGGCCAACCTCTCTAGGAGAGTATAATAATCCTAGTGCCCCGAAACTACGGGGACTTTAACCCTTAGACAATAGGAGGGTTACCCACAATGACTTGTCATGACTTGTTTTCATTATAGATATTCCCGATCGGAACATTAGGGCATGACATGACTCAAGTACATAACAAATACATCCCAGAATAAACATCGGGTTACAATACATAATAAATACAAGTGAATACATTTCAAAGTTACATATATATCAACA
This sequence comes from Pseudotsuga menziesii, assembly GCA_001517045.1. Classification (NCBI taxonomy): domain Eukaryota; kingdom Viridiplantae; phylum Streptophyta; class Pinopsida; order Pinales; family Pinaceae; genus Pseudotsuga; species Pseudotsuga menziesii. Next base: position 297,832 of record LPNX010272185.1, on the reverse strand, counting down.
TGAAGGAGCCTCAGTTAGTATCTTGTCTGCTCGTTCTTGGCAAGGCATGGGATCTCCCAGCCTTGTGTCGACTGCTAGTCAGTTACTGGAATTTGATAGAAGAACTTGTATAGCCTTGGGAATTCTTACTCAAACACCTATTACTTTGGGTGGGAAGACCATCTTAGTTGACTTCATGGTGATAGAAGACCCCTTGGACTTCAATATGCTCCTTGGATGTGAGTATGTCTATCCCATGCAAGCTGTGGTGTCAACATTATTTCGTGTGATGTACTTTAATCATGGGAAGAAATTGTCACTATCAATCAGTTGGATTTTCATGATCTATCTCCTGACCCAACTAGAGACCAGGTCTTTCCTTTACTGATTCCCAGTGTTTCTATAGACACTACCCCGCCATAGTTGAGCTATGTGGCCTCATGTCCTTTGCATTCAATTGCTACTGAGAAACATCCTATTTTTCATGCTTCCCTTCTCAGGACTTGGTCCTATAATTTGACGAGGTGAGTCATCCTATACAAACTATGGAGCCTACTCTTCACTCTGTCGATTCATTTGAAATTTTAGACATGTGTCCTATCTTGGATGATCTCCTTCCTTTGGATGAAGTCTTCCTAGAGTATTTTATACAGTCTGACCTTCTATTGGATGTTGGTTCAGTTGTGACTAAGTATAACCTTGACTTGTATAATAAACCCGATCTTTCTGTTGATCGATCTCCTTCTTTTGGTCTTGTTGAGTCTTTTGACTCTTCCTTTGAACAAAAATCAATGATCATGATGAGATAGATTTTTCTTATGAATTTTTCAACTCCTGTGATACTAAGTTTGTTCCTGTAGACTTTATCTCCCTTCTTGATTTTTTCTCTTCTTCTAAGGTTGATATCACTGATTGTAAACCCTTGAGCCTTGGTGCTATAGAATATTCTTCAGTCGATTCTTCCTTGACTTTCCCTTTTGTAGAAGATAGCAAAGTCGCATGTGTTTCTGCCAAAGTAACCTGCATCAGATATTTTCTTCTGAATATGATCCTGATGTTGTTTTTTCTTGGAGACAAGATTTTTAGTTGGATTCACAATTGTTTACTGGCCTTTTCTTGTTGTTCAAGTTGTAACTGCAATTGCATGTGCCCTGGTCACACTTATGAGATTGATGCCGGCTTCCATGCTTTTAGCTCGTTGTATAAGCCCTCATCTTTGCTCTCATCATTGCTCAGCCTTGTATATTTTTACCTTTGCAACTTGACACCATTTACCTTGAGGAGACGTTCCTCGAGTGTCTTTATCCTGCTCATTTTCCTTGCGTTATGCATCGGTTTGTTCCTCGCGTTTGAAACTAGTTTTTCTTGCTCCTGACACTCGTATCCTTACATTTAGAGTATTCTTTCTACTCTCCTTTGAGCTCATTAAAAACAGTGAGGAGGCCGTGAGTTGAATTTTCTGGACTCATTAAAACTTCACGGGAAAGATGTTGAGTTTCTTTAGGCCCAGGTCTAACTCCTCAAAATAGACTTGATTGTCGAGTAAACTTGTCTATTCAGGCTCATTAAGAATATGTGAATGGGTATCCACATTGGTGGTAGGGTATCGCTTTCTTAGACCATGTGGAATAATACAAGAAAGGAACATTCTCTTTTCTTTGAAATTGGGAAGAGTATTCTCAGGCATAGGTTTATCACTTTTTCGGACCTGAGGGACTAAAATTATGGAAAAGGAACCCTCGGTGTGAGATTAGTTTTCTCTTTTTCATGCTCTAGACATAAACATGAAAAGGATTCCAAGTGTACTTTATGTCTTTGTCATGATCGTTAAACCCTAAAGAACAAAGCAACAAGTTTATTGTTGTAAGCCCCATTTCTCGTAATCAAATGGATCTTTCTGAGTGATCTTGCCTTCCTTCACACTCATAAAACTCAGGCTATATGCTGCTTTTGAAGGAGCATTGGGTAGGTGGTAATTTAACCTTTTTTGGACCTTCCTGACTAAATACGAAAAAAGGTGTTCATTACTTCTTCGGAAGATAAGAGAGTTCTTCTCTGGTTTGTTTTATACTCTTCCGGCCTCAGGAGACTAAATTGTACGAAAAAGAACCCCCTCTGGAGTCTTCTTTGGAGTTTTCAAACTCTCTAAACTATGAAAACACCGTCGAGTATGTACTAGTTCGGGCTCGTAAAATCCACGAATAAGTGCTTTATCAAGCATTCTTCTGTCTCTTCTTCGAGCTTTCCAAAAATGAAGAAGGTCGCGAGTTTACTTTCTTGGACTCGTTAAACCTTAACAAGAAAGAGGGGAAGGGAAGTTCATTCACATGTTTTTTACATCATGGCAGCAAGTCTTCTTTCTTTGAACAAAGCACTAGTTTTGAGTCTATCAACAGTTGCGTCCTAGTATTTTGTCCTTATCCGGATTCAGATTTTTTTACTCCTCCCATTGGTTTCTTTTCCAATTATATGAGGAATCTGTCAATGTCTCCTATATTGTAGATTTGTGTTGTTGGTCCTTTTGTATCAAAAGCTGCCTAAGTCACTTCTGTGTCATGCTCACTGTTCAAGGATTAAACCTTTGTCGGCCATTCTGCAGTTTCCTTGAACTTTTCTGTCAGCCATTCCCTCGTATCAGTTCATTACAGCATGTCTTCAATGTTTCTTGTCATGATATTTAGTACCAATTCCATATCTAATTAGTCTTTGATTTACCTCATTTTCGATGATGAAGGATTCATTAATACCCTCCTTCCAATGGATCTCTTCCTATCGACTGCAACACCTCTTGCTCTAGGAATGAGATTTAGAGTTTTATGATAGTACCTTGGGAACTGTAGTCATCAATGGCAATTTTCCTCGCTATTAGGTAGTGGGAATACTTTAATGTTTCCTACTCAATGGTTTCTTCAAGTGTTCGAATTCAAGTCCTTGTATTCACACTTGTTAGAATGTACTAGGTACCTTGGGGACCATTTTCATTAATGTTGGTTTACCTTGTGTTTGTTAACGGTTCTCATCATTGACCGGTAATCAAACGGTTTCCTCCATGTTCGACTTTGGCCCCTTTTATTCGCATGGTTAGGATTCGTACCTTTTGGGAGGTTTGGATTGAAGACCTTGGGTTGACAATAGCATAATCATTTCTGCTATTTCCCAAGCTGTGCAAGACCTTGTTACATTTTATATGACATTTTGTTGAGATATAGATCCACCTTGTATTTTTGTGGCTATGATCGATTGTTGAGCATGGACCCACCTTGTTCATTTGTAGCCATGACTCCTTTAGATTTGATATGGCACCTTTTTGCATATTGAGCGACCATGATAGTTTCATCCATTATACATATGTTGGATTTTCCTGTATCTTTATGGTGATGTTTTGTATATGGAATTGTATGTCCCCGAGATCAGTTTTTTCTGACATTTATCTCTCTTTCAGGTACCTTTATTCGAGCCTTTTGTTCTTGGATTCTCTACTCTCTCCATACTCAGTTGTTTCCTTTATAATGTATTTTGGCTATCATATTCCCCTCTAACCTCATACATTAGGGGGCATCTATTATAGCTCAAAATTACACATCTCTACCTGTGATCACTTTTCCATGATTCTGTCGCATGTCGACACTTCAAGAAGTCCATTGAAAGTCATTGAAAAAATACCTAACTTATAGGACCCATATATTGAGTTCTATAACTCCATTTGACCTCATCTCTACATATTTGGAAAGGTATCTGTGTTAGCTAAAACTTTCCAAAAGACACAAAAGTCTAAAAATGCCCAAAAGTACCATAAAAATGAGTTTTTTTATGCATACATGAGTTTCCTTAAGGAAACCCACGTACATATGCAACTTTCTCTATATAATACCCACGTACACCTCCAAAAAATGTCAAAAAATATGTATTTTGAAATTTAGGTAAATTGGGTAGTTTGGGTAGTTATTCAACTGATTTCTTCAGTTGTAACTACTTTGTCTTCCACCCTAACTCTTCATTAAGCATATAAATAGAGGTAGGGAGGTCCATGAGATGAGACTTGAATCTTTGCATCATTATGGTGGAGGAATTGGAGCTCTCTTTTCCCACACCTTTGCCATAGAAGCATTCTCCTTATGTTGCAGAGCTTGGAGGCTGAGTTCCTTGGAGAAGAGAAGCAACAGAACCAGATCAAGGTTTCGTGAGGTGTTGAACTTGAAGAGAAGGCATACTTGTACTTGTTTTCAAGATTAATAAAGAGGTGATGTCCTTCTTCTTCCCGAATCATTGTTCAATGTGTGATTGAATATCTGTTTATGATCAGATGTTGATGTTAATTAGATTATTATTTCATGTTTATTTTATTATCATTGCTTTATATGTGGTCATAATGGTTTGAGGAAGGTATAATTTGTTTTGCAAGTCTCTTGGAGCAAGAGGAGCAAGAGGAGCAAGAGAAGGATTGAAGGGCTGCTTGGATCAACCTTCATTTGGCTAAGGTATGAACCATTCTAATATCTGAAAATTGCTTGTATTTACTTGAAGAACCATTTTCATCCACCTTTCAACCCCAGTACATTGATGGCCTCTTAAATCCTAGCCATAGGATACTTTCCTTTACAACAAATAGTACCCAAGTGTCAATATAATAAATGATATTTGTGGTGTCCAGTAGGACAAGTCATCCCAGTCAGTTAGAGAAGTTGACCCTATTAGGTTAAATGTCAATTCAACCCAAGGATATAAATAGGGAGGCGCCCCCCTTCATGTGTACTTACTCACTCAAGTTGTTTTGCAAGAGAGAGAAGAACTAGTGCACCATAAAGAAGTTAGAAGCGGTTTTCTGGGTTTTACACTACTCTAGTTTAGATCCATACTGAGGAATATTTTGAGGGTTTTCTCCCTTGTGGTTTCCATGAGGAAAATCTTTGTTTTCTTGTTTTATTTTGTTTTTGTGCTTGTTAGTCTTTCGGTGATATTCTAGTAACAATTTCTTTTAAGATATCATCTAAGCAAATCAAGAAAACTTAACATGATATTAGAGCCACCATGAAAGGAAACAATGCACAGTTAGGGTTTGTTACTTACAACAAATCCCTTGAAAGATCAACCAAAAAATAGGACTCCCTCAAATCACCCCTTTAGAGTGCATCTTTGTGTGAAGACAGATCCAAATTCCAAGAATTTTTAGTTTTGGATCAATTATTGTTGCCAGGACAAACTAGGGCTTCATTTTCTTGAGACTCCATCATCAATATCAGAAAAAGAGAGATACGGTCTACCTCACCATAGGGAGACACATCTTCTCCACCTATCAACCCTACTAGGGTTTCCAATTTATAAATTAGGGTTTCTGCATAAAACCCTAGGCCATCCAGAAGGAGGTGAGCGAAAAGTTGTTTTCTTTAAGTAAGTACTATTTCTACTTGTTCCATTTGAAGTTCTCATTCTATTAAAGATGTCAAAGAATACCAAAACTCCAGAATAAGAGTTCCCTTAGGAACAAAACTCCAGAATAAATGTTTTTTGGAGAAAATCCTAAAGTAAGTAACCTAAAGATATTTTGTTGTCCCGTCTACATACGCATTCCCAAGGAGAAAAGAACAAAGTTAGATCCTTCAAGAAATAAGGGATTGTTTGTAGGATATAGTGAGAAATCAAAAGATTATCGGATCTATATCCCATGAGACCATCAAATTGAACTTAGCAGAGATGTCACATTTGACAAAGATACAACCTTCAGAAAGTCAGAGAAAGATAAGGAAGAGGAAGAGGAGCATGAAACTACCAAAGCTGCAAAAATCCCTAAACCAGTTAGTAATGAAGAAGAAGATAAGATGCTTGAGGATCATGATATGATAGAACCTCAGTTACCGGAAGAATTACCCAGTGAAATGATTTCTGAAAAGAGAAAAATTTCCTGGGATCGTGATGTAATCAAATAAGGAAAAATACATGGTGCCCTAGAAGGAACCATTAGAGAAAGGAAGAAGCCAAATTCATACCCTAGTTATATGGCTTTGATGTGTGATCTAGTTGATAGAGAAACAACATGCTTTGAATAAGAAACAAAGTAGAAGGAATGGGTTGAGGCAATGATTGAGGAATACCAATCCATCATAAAGAATGATGTATGGGAAACAGTTCCAAGGCCAAAATACAAGTCAGTGGTATCCTCAAAATGGATATTCAAAACAAAGAACTCAACAGATGGTAGTATAGAAAAGTACAAGGCAAGATTCGTAGCTCGTGGGTTCTCCCAGAAAGAAGGAATTGACTATGAAGAGACCTTTTCTCCACTTGCTAGGCACACTTCAATTAGAACTCTCCTTGCCTTGGCATCCAACACAAAGTGAAAGTTACATTAGATGGATGTAAAGACATCCTTTCTAAATGGCTTGATAGAAGAACAAGTTTATATCGAAAAACTGCAAGGTTTCGAGACTAACGATCTGGAAGCTTATGTATGTAAACTAAAGAAAGCATTGTATGGGCTAAAGCAAGCACCCATAGCATGGTATGGAAGAATCGATGGATTCTTGATGAGTTTAGGATTTACTAAGAATAAAGCAGATTCTAACCTCTACTATAATATTGAGGGTGATGGACTTATGCTACTACTAGTATATGTGAATGAATTATTCTTGACAGGAGAAGATAATCCCATCAAGGAATGTAAGAAGAATCTTGTTGTAGAATTTGAGATGAAATACCTTGGAATGATGCACTACTTTCTAGATCTTGAAGTATGGTAATATCCAGATGATATTTTCCTAAACCAAGGAAAATATACAGTAGAAATCCTAAAAATATTTGGGATGATATATTTCAAGGATATGACTACTCCAATGACAACAAATTTGAAACTATTGAATGATGATACTTCGGAAACTATAAATTCCACCTTGTACAGACATATTATTGGTTCACTGATGTACTTAACCAAGACCAGACCAGATATATGTTTTTCTATAAACACGCTAAGTCATTATATGAAGAATCCCAAACATATTAACTGGATAGCAGAAAAACATGTGATGAGGTATCTAAAGGGAACTTTAGATTATGGGACCAGATACACATCAAATGGTGAGATCAGATTATAAGGTTTTACAGACTCAGATTGGGAAGGAAGTGCTAAATATTGAAAGAGCACCTTAGGATGTTGTTTTAGTTTGGGAAAAGGCATGATCTCATGGTTCAATAGAAAGAAGAATAGTATTGCACTTAACACGACGTAAGTTGAATACATTGCAACATGTTCATCCTATAGTGAAGCAGTATGGCTTCGAAATATGTTTGAAAAACTATTTGATGCAGAGATAGATGTTACTAATACCCTTTGTGATAATCATAGTTGCATCAAGATGGCATAAAACCCAATGTTTCATGATAATTCAAATCATATTGAAGTTAGATATCATTTGATTTGGTACATGGTTCAGAAAGGAGTTGTAAAGATCAAGTACATTCCTACAGAGAAACAAGTGGAAGATGTGTTAACTAAGCCTCTGTCTCATGGAAATTTTGAATATTTTTGAGATAAGCTTAGTGTACTCCAAAAGGACCTCTCTCGAAATAGGGAGTGATGGAAGGTGTAAGAAGGATGCAGTGGTGGTATCTCATTCTAGATTAGGGTAAGTCTAGCTAGGACTATTCGCCTGAAAGGGTTAGTAAGACGAGGCATGTTGGTATTAGGGGGATTAGTATGTATGACTAGATTAGTTTAACTGAAGTGGGTGTGTAATCCAAGACAAGGCTTGTTGTTCCACAGGTATTTCCATATGTCTAACTAGGCTTGTTGGCTAGAAAGGGTTAGTAAGTTAGACAAAATGCCTAGATGGATCCACTAGAGAACTCACTGTGATGCTTCTCTGAGATAGATAGAGGGAAAGATGGTTGTTACATTACTATTGATTGTTGAGATGTTTATTTTCAGTATCGTTATGCTAATTATTGTTGACATGTTTGGTTCAGTATTGTTATACTAATGATTGTTGAGATGTTTGGTTCAATATTGTTATACTGATGATTGCTTAGATGTTTGGTTCAGTATTGTTATACTGATGATTGTTGAGATGTTTGGTTCAGTATTGTTATACTGATTATTGTTGAGATGTTTGTTTCATTATTATTATACTGATGATTACTGAAATGATTAGTTCAATATTGATGATTGTTGAGATAGTCGCAGTGTTGTTACACTGATGTTTGTTGATTGATGAGATGATGGAGATATTTTTCAGTATTCCTATATTGATATAGCACATTCAGTATTCTCATACTGATGATTGTTGATGATGCTATTGACTCTCCAACATCTCTATGTTGGTGATGCATATGATGAGTTAGCATTACACATGGTTTTCTTTTTAGCACAAACATGCTAATTATGTTGTTGTTGTTTCAATATTTCCATATTGATGATGCAGATGTTGATGTTTCATTGTTTACATACCGATGATGAAGATGTTGATGTTTCAGTATTTAGATAATGATGATGCAAATGATGATGTTTCATTATTTACACATTGATGATGCAAATGATGATGTTTTAGTATTCACATACTAACGTTACAAATGATGTTTCAGTTTTCACAAACTGAAGTTGTAGAAAAAATGTTCAGTATCCACCTATTGATGTGGCAAAATAAGATTAAGTACTCACATACAGATGCTATAGAATATTATCCAGAAGATGATTCAGTGATAGATAATGATTCAGTATTCACGTACTGATGCTACAGAAGATGATCCGGAAAGATGGTAGAAGATGATTGAGTACAAACAAAAGATGATTCAGTATTCACATACTGAGATTGCAGAAGATGATCCAACTGAGATCGATAATGAATATGTATGATGATGTTCCAAAACTTCCTATGACATATAGATACTCACCAGTCTGTTGTATAGTTGTAGTAGTAGCAGTTTCTATTGCGGTTGAATACCTTCGTAGTTAAGACGAAGTGTTAAAGTATTGTAACTTTGGAAGATATTATAGATGTATTGATTATATTCCTCCTTCAGGAGATGATTTTCATCTTGTTAGTGTCATTGAAGGAATCGATGTAAACCTTTAGATGTAAGTCGAGTCAGTAGTACCCAAGTGTCAATATAATAAATGTTATTTGTAGTGTCTAGTTGGATAAGTCAGGCCAGTTAGTTAGAGAAGTTGGCCCTATTAGGTTAGAGGTAAATTCAACTAAAGAATATAAATAGGGAGGCACTCCCCTTCATTTGTACTCACTCACTCAAGTTTTTTTGCAAGAAACAGAAGATCTAGTGCACCAGAGAAAAGTTAGAAACAGTTGTCTGGGTTTTACACTGCTCTGGTTGAGATCTATATTGAGGAAGTTTTGTGGGGTTTTCTCCCTTGGGGTTTCCCTGACTAAAATCATTGTGTTCTTGTGTTCTTGATGTTTTTTTTCTTGTTAGTATTTCATTGATATTCTAGTGATAGTTTGTTTTAAGATATCATCTAATGAAATCAAGAAAACTTAACAATATACACGTGATTATTCTCTGAACAGTCGTGTATGGAACAAAGTCTAGTATTTGGGGAATAAAATCCTCAATTCTTGTATGTTTTGAGTGATTTTCTTTGATATGGAAATCTTAGAAAATGCTATAATTGATTTTATAGTGTAATTTCATCTATTTTGATTAGGATTTTGGGATTTTTTGTAAGACTTTAAAGTTTGGTGTGCATTTGACTTGAGATTTAAAATTTTTGAGATCATTGATTTTTGGCCTTGGATTGAGTTCATTTTAGACTTTGTAGAACCTTAATTGACATATTAAACACTTTCTAATTCCTATTATGGCCTTTTAGAAGTAGGTTTTAAGGATTTAGAGACATTTTCCCTCAAGTTTGCAATGGTTGGAAACCTCCTTAAAATACTAGGACAACATCACTTTGAGAAGTAGTTTATTTTAGTATTGTTAAAAGTTTCTTTAAAAGAATGCTCAGATCTTAAATTTTATGACATGTTTACCATTTAAGTCCTTTATTTCACTCTTGAATGTCTGAAATTTATTCTTCTTTGGTCATTTTAATCACATATTTGCATGAGGAAATTGTTGAAAAACTAAAGGACATGACACATTGTTTCAATTTATGAACCTTTGGGCCATGAATTTTGAAGTCGCATGAACTTGCTAACCTATCACACAACTTAAAATCACAACTAAGACACCTTTAATACCATCATTTAAAATCATATTCATATAAAAATCTCAAAATACAGACCTATCATTTAAGATGAGTTTAAACACAATGAGAGGATATTTTTCATTATTTTCAATCTTCTTAAGATAAGTTGTGTTTGATCCCTATGTGTCTTCTCCACTCGCACCTTCGGGCGATCTTGAGAAAGAGAAATAGGGATATCAAGTGTAAAAGTATAGGTTTATTTTTTAGTGAAATTCCAAGCCATGAGTATCCTCTTCACTTGCCCTTTTAGGAGGTCGTGTGAAAGAGAAATTGGATCTCAAGTGTAATATGAATATTTTGAAGTTTTGAATCATATTGTCGAGCCACAAGTATCCTCTTCACTTGTGCTTTAGGGAGGTCTTTTGAAAGAGAAAGTGGATCTAAAGTGTAAATGGTTGTCATAAAAAATCAAGATTGAATCACAATTCTACATGTAAACATCAACTTAAGAGAATTATTAGAAACACGAAAACATTGAACATTCAAACATTTTTCGTTTCTAATTAGTGGTAGTTGAAGCAAATTGAACACATCTTATGTTTGAAGCCAACCTCTTGAACCATTGCTAAAAAATTGAAAACTTCTTTTTTCAAATTTGTGAAATTGGTTCTATTTTGCAATTGCATGTTTGAAGGATATCAAAGAACCTCTTACTCTTCCATAGTATAGAAGATCATTGAAATAAAGGAAAGGGTAGTGAGAATATGTGCATTGGATTGGTTTAGTATTATAAGTTGCAACACCATTACTTTCACCACCACTCCTTGAAACTAATCGAATTACCTTTAAAATCAATGATTAATCTAAAATCAACCAAGATTCTATTTTTTGATATCACGAACAAGATTTAGCTAAGGATTTGGGATAGGATGGTGAGTTAACACTCCAAATCCACACAAATCTGAAACTATTATTGATTAAAGAGATTCAAATCCATTAGTAGAAAAGAGTGCATGCCGAGAAAGTGCTTCTAACACAAGCATTAAGCACGAGGTCAATATCAATTTTTAAGGGTGGCACCCTGCCTCTTTATTATTTGGTGGGATATGAGCACATTACAGTATTTTAGTTAAGTGAAAATTCCTTAGGGTGACATCACTTTATTAAGATATCTATTCTATGTGAGTTATCTTAGACTGATGACTACCCTAAACAGCCACCTATTGTGAAGTGGTAACCATAGTTTCATTTCCTATGACATCAGATAGGATGTTGTGAGTGGGGGACAGTTGCAATACCTGGGACCAACATAAGGTTCTTTCATCTCCTTGGGAGGGTGAGTATCCAAGAGCTAACATTTGCACCCATGGTGATTGAAGAACAATGTAACAGTTTCTCGTACCTTCTCTATTTAGTAATTTTTGAGGTGTGATTTCTCTCAATAACTACTATTTTTGGAGGCCCTTTAAAAATACAACTTTTCACTAAACCTCAGTTTTTTGGAAAGAAGGTTTATTGTTGCTTCCTTAGGGACATTTTTAGTGGTGTGGACACTTTTTTTCCCTGTTAGATTCTATATTTCCTTTAGAGTTGTTTGATCACATTCTAATACATTTTTCAAGTATAAAAAACTAAAATGTCAAAGTGGATTCTCTCCCGACCCGCCAATCACGGCGGCGATGAGGTGAGTCACCTGAACTTGAAGGCCCTGCTAAAACATGGATATGGATACAAAAACAAAACTCATGAGACTTTGAAACTTAACCATTTTTAAATTTAATTAAAAATAATAGAGAACATTAACATCAACCTAATCCTGCACCATCTACAAAAACAGCTAATAATATTTCTCTATTTGAAATTGAAACGATAGAGAACCATACAACTGATCCTACTAATCCACCTTTGAATATTTCAGAACTAGTAATACTTGCAGTAAATGAATAATAGGATAACCTCAACCATCTTTTCACATATTCAAACAACATGTAAAATCATACACTTAACCCTTTAGCTTCTTCATAAGATCTAGGAACCACACTAGTTCAACCCAAAATGGTGGCTGGAGGAGGTAATACCTTCAATTCTACCCCAATGACAATCCCAATAGTTAATGTGCCTATTAATAATATAATTTCAACCATCACTTTAGTTCCAGTTGGTACTATTCCAAGTTCCAATCCTAGAAGTACATCCACTTCATATACAGGTATCCCTGCTGGAGGGCGTACCTTACCAAATATGGGTTTCCCAGATTGTGGGGATTATCAAGGTAAAAACATAAAAGGAATTAATTTGAATTGATTTGGTCAACCTGATACTTATCTACGTTTCTTCTAGAGGGAGCTCTACAAGTTGGCATGGTTTATTCCTAGTGGAAGACATAGACCTTGGAACATGAATACCAATTGGAGAAATCATTTGCAAATGAGTGGAAATGTCCCTGGAGGTTAGCCCCCTACTAATACTAGCACAATGCAAGGGGGAAACATAACACCCCCAATGACCACTATGCCATGGGGCATTCCACCTATCAATCCTGTCTCAAACTTGAGTGATATGGGTCTTGGAAGTAACCAATATTTAGGGAAATTATCCCCATAGGGTGCCAATCCACATTGGAATACTTATCAATTACAAGGACAATATCCTTGGAATGGTCAAATCCCAGGAAACTATCAACCTTGTTACAGTCCAAATCCATAATGGGATAATTCACTTTTCAATGCCATCCCGCAATGGAATGGAAAAACTCTTTGGAATAACCAATCTTTTTGGGGTCCTCCTTTTCAAGGAGGAAATCCACCTTGGAACATTAATCAAACCCCATGTCAGTGGAACTATCAAGTTCCACCCACATATCAAACATCTATGATGTCATCTATCAGATCATTGTTTCTAGCCACATTGAATCTACCAGATTTATCCTGGATGACCAATGATCATGTTCTACACATGAATGGATGACCAACCATACCAACCAAACTTCCTTCAGAAATACCCAAGTTCGATGGACGACTAGGGGACGATCTGTCAAATCACATGATGACATTTCATTTATGGTGTTCATCCAATTACCTAGTCGATGATAGTATTAGGTAGAGGTTGTTTCAGTGCACCCTCATGAGAACCGCTCTGAAATGGTACATTAAATTGCCACGTAATAAATTCCCATATTTTTCATCTTTATACATGGTATTTTGTACACATTTTCAGTTACCTATCCGCTATGAGATGAGTATTGAACTTTTGACTTCACTTAGGAAATCCACTTCTACTCACATATCTGATCATATACATCAGTGTAGGAGATGCCAAGGGATTATTAAAGAAGAAACCCTATATCAATTCTTAGTAGATTGGTTTGTAAAATCACTATTTCCTACTCTTTCCAAAGATGTAGCTATGTCAGGAGCCATGACTAAAGAGAAACTCGTTCAGGTTTCCTAACAAATGGATTTGATATATTCACAATCATGCATACTTTATGATTTAATATCTCTTGCTGCAATACCCGCACATGATCCAGCAAGGCCATTGAAAAGATCTCATGCTGATGGTGTGATTGGTCTTGTGAGCCTAATTGATTGAATTACCCTAGAAATGGGACAAGTGTCAGTTAAAATTTCTCAACCCATTTCTGTCCAGGAAAACCAACAACTTGCAAATCCTACCCAAACTTTGAAAATCCTCACAGTCCAAGCCATGGACCAAAAAGGAAAAAACAAAAAACAAAAGAAAAATACAGATGCTAATGCTGGGACTTGAGATGCACCTAGAATGAATAATCAACTAGAAGGAAATCATGAAAAATGGAAAAAAAAGTATCCTTGCAAAATTTGTCAAGGAGATCATCCTACTCACCTTTTCCCTCATATGGATGACATTCATCAAATGTTATCTCAATGTAGTGGACCAAAAACACTTGTTGTTTTGACTCAACCTTTTCCACAATAGCAATAGATGTATGTTGCAGCTTGGGTACCCGCGCAAGGGGGCAACCAAGCAAATTCTTTGGAAGGGGGGAATCCACCCATTGCCAACATCTTTAGATTAGGTCATGAGTTTAATGTTCAAACAAGGGCTCATTCCTATGACACACCACCTAATGTTTCAGACCCATTAGGATCAAAACCAAATGGTTCTCTTACTATCAAGAAACCAACAATTGACATAGTGCCTTGACCCCTAATAGTGGTTTTACGTAAATCAAACCATAGTCCTAATGCGAGAGAAACTCAAAACTATAGTATGGTGAAAGAGTTAGATCAAGCACCTTGTTCCATGTCATCCTTGGAGGTGTTACAAAGTTGTCCAACTCAAAGAAAAACACTATTTTCTTCCATTGGCACAGTCGATCCGAATGATACTAGTTTGATCACATTTGACTTAGAATAGTCAACAAGTAGGCTTCCATTAGATGTTGCTTTTAATATTAAAGTGCTATCACATGGGATGAATATTTTTCAAACTATTATAGATGAAGGAGCCTCTACTTTTGTCATGTCTTTAGAATGTTGGAAAGGCTTATGATCACCCACTTTGAAACCATCCCACACAATACTTAAAGCATTTGATGGACACTCATTCCTTCCTCATGGACTCATTACGGCTTGCCCAATTGAATTGGGAGGTAAAATAGTTCAAGTTGATGTTGAGGTAGTGGATTCATCCATATATTACAATCTTCTATTGGGACGTAGTTTGACACATGCAATGACAACAGTAGTATCTTCGGTATTGTGAGTAATCTGGTTCCCCCATATAGAGAAGATTATTATGATCAATCAATTATATCACTGCACACCTGAAACTGATATGCACTCAAATGTATCTTTCATGGAGAATTCAAAAGTAGTGATTCAAGATGTGGGAGTTGGTATGTTCAAAGACTCTTCCCTCATGTGAACCTTCACAATCCCACCACCAACATCTACCCCTGAAACTTCTCTAGTTTTTACCATCACATCAGAAGTTCACTTTCCATTAACCGTTTTTACTGAATCCAATACAATGATGGGTTCCACTTCATCAGGTGGAACTATGGTAGAGGACATCCAAGTTCAAACTAGTGAAGGAAAGGAAATACACTCATAAAAACTTGATAAAACTAGGAGTAGTACACTATTGTCCGCTATAGAAATGTCATATCAAGCCATTCAAAATGATTTAGCAGACTTGGATCAAAATCCTTCTCCATTGGAGCAATATGATCTGTATACATCACCCGTATGGGATATCAATACTCCCAACAGTCATGACATCTTAGATCAAACCTTTTCGTATGATGAAGATATCATGGAAGTCATGAATATCTCAGAACGACCATGGGAATACATGCATCATCAATCATCATTTCTTTCTAAACCAGATTCATTAGAGGTTAAACATGAAAACTTTTACCTTAATGATGATACATAAAGGTACCAATGCCCTGTCCAAACACACAATGTGCTTTTAGAAGGAAATTTGACAAACATTTCAAAAACCATTCCAATCAATATATCCATTAGGCCTGAAATCATTGAGAATATCAATATAGGTTCCAATTTCTCTCTAGAGGAAATCACATAATATACTTCTCTATTCAAAGAGTTTCGTGATGTTTTCCCTTGGTCATATGAAGAAATATCAGGCATTAATCCTAGCATTGTCGAACATGAGATAAAAACCTATCCAAATGTCAAACCTGTATGACAAAAATTATGTCCAGTAAATTCTAAGAAATCTGCTGCCATTAAGGAAGAAATGGAAAAGTTGTTGAAAGATGGCTTCATTTACCCTGTGTCATTGACTGGATGGGTATTCAATCCTATTCAGGTCAATAAAAAACAAGGGACAATCAGAGTCTGTACTGAATTTAGGGATTTAAATTTGGCTTCCCCCAAAGATAATTATCACACACCCTTCATTGATCAGATTATAGACGAGTATGCCAATAACGAAATATTTTATTTTCTGGATGGATTCTTTGGTTACAATGAAATTTAGATTAAGAAAGAAGACCAACACAAAAATACATTCATTTTCCCATGGGGCACTTCTGAGTATCGAAAAATTCCTTTTTTCCTTAAAAATGTTGGGATACTTTTCAAAGATCCATGTCATATTCTTTTCATGATATTAAGAAAATTGTCGAGGTTTATCTCGATGACTTGACAACCAAATCTAGGAGAATAGCTAAACATTTTGCATATTTACGTATTTTTTTCCTTCGATGTCGATAGTATAACATTAGATTGAATCCAAATAAATGCATATTTTGTGTGAAATCTAGGAAATTACTTGGTTTCATTGTATCCAAGGATGGGATACATGTAGATCCCCTTAAGGTTGAGGTAATATTGCAGTTTCTCTCCTCCAAAAAAATTAGAAAGATTCAAAGCCTACAAGGAAAAGAAACATTCTTGAGAAGATTTATTTCTAATTATGTTGAAATTTATAAAGGTTTCATGCATCTCTTAAATCAATATGCACTATTCATATGGGATGAACAAGCTCAATGCTCTTTTGATTCCATGAAACAAGCCCTTGTGTCAACCCCGGTGCTTACTCATCTGGAATATACTAGCAATTTTTTGTTATAATTGGCAGTAACCGAATTCACTTTATGGATGGTTTTGGTCCAAGAGGATGATTCATCTAGAGAGCATGTCATATATTATCTTAGTAAAGGCCTTTCTGGCCCTGAATTTAGATATTCCCAGGTGGAGAAGCCAGCCCTGGAAGCATTTCATGTTGTCCAAAGACTTAGACATTATATACTTCCAAGAAAAACGACTATAGTGGCCGAAATGAACCCCATGAGACACATTTTGTCCCGTCGAATCATCGGGGGAAAGTATTCAAAATGCATAGTAATTTTGTAAGAGTTTGATCTTGAATTCATAAATGCTAAAGCAAAGAAGTCTTTAACATTTGCAGAACTATTATCTGAGTTACTTGACAATAAATAAAAAACAATAGAAGAAGAGTCTTGGGAAGATGAACATTTATTTTACATTCCCACTAGTGATCCTTGGTATGGAACATTAATTATATATCTCCAAACCCAAAGGATCGATGCTCAATTTTCTAGCATTGAACGATGTCGCATCTGATACCAAGCACGAAGATACCTTGTTATTGGGGATACTGTTAGGGAGAGAAATTCCTATGGCTTGGAGTACCACAATAGACAACTTGACTCCAGAAATCAATCTTTTTTGATATGCAATAGAAATAAAATGTCTAACACTAAAGGACCAGACCTCGTACCTTATTCTAGACGGTTGAAGTAGATCCCCGTTGAGCTTTCCAATCTTCAGCTTGAATTGATATATTACTTCCTCAACAACAAGTAAAGAATAAAATCATACTATATATCATGGTGTTAGATCTATTATAGCATATATAATCAATAATGTAAAATCATTTGACATATTCCCATCATTCAAATACACATCATTGGACATGAAAAGATATTTCTATTAATATAAATCAGATATTACAAGATAGATACAACCTCTGACGGCATGTCTACGAACCGGACAAACTGAATCCCCCACTTGGGCCTCCACCACTTCAATCCTCCATCTCTCGATAGGAAGCTCACAAGCAAAAGGCAAGCTTGGGAAGAACACAAAAGTGCTCCAAGGGACAAAGGGATGCAGACTCAAGCATAAGTTCCAGCAACAATGGACTATAGTTTCTTTGCTCTCAATTCTCTCTTCTTTCCTTCAATGTACCAAGGGGTTCCTTAAATAGCTTTCAAAGGGATAATGAAAGGTCGAATCCGAGCGATCTCAAGGCATATGGAAGGCTAGGATTCAAATGAGTCAGATCCATGTCAAGGAAAACTCCAAAAGGATTTGGATTATGCACACATCCCGATGTACGCGGTTATATGGGTCAAACTCGCGTATGTACGTAGTTATAGGTTTAAAATCCGCGTATATAATTTTTCATATGTTTTTAGGGATGATCAAGGAAACATAAAAGGACAAAAAATGGTCCATGGGGTCTAATGAGTCTGTAGCGGGACAGGGGAAGGCCATACAAAGTTGGATTCACCTAGAGTGGTAAAATCCGCTATAACAGATGCCCCCTAATGTGTGATGTCAGAGGGGTCATACGATGGCCGAAATACATTATAAGTCCATCCCAGAAGTGGAGTGATGAAGGGTCCCAAATGGAAGACCAGCCACCCAATCAGCATAGTGCACTAATACAACTCTGCATACAACTGCAAGTACATATAGCAGTACCAGATACAAAAGAGTACAATGGCCATGAATATGCATAATACATGATATCACATATGTGGTCATTGCCACGTACAATATACATAGATCAGAATCTCCATGATGAAGATATACAATAGGACCATGATCTCCATAATGGCTGGAAATATATGACATACACTGGAATCAAGTCACGAGAGCTGAAATCTCATCAACACTAGCACGATCAAGGAGGTAGCACATAAGAGATGCCACCAATCTGGAAAGTCTTCTACACAAACCGCTACTAGTACATGTCCTACTATGTGAATAGAGGTGTCGAGGTCGAACATAGTAGTCCATCGTCTGATTACCGGTCATTGATGTATACCGTTAACATACGTGAGATCACCTACCGATAATGAAAATGGGAATCAAGGTACTAGATTGAAAACTAACAAGTGTGAATAAATGTGTTGAGGTCGAACACTTGAGAGGGTCCATCGATCAGGGGACATTGATGTATTCCCAAGAAACTATCGATGGCGAGAGAACCTGCCACTGATGACTGCATGTCTCAAGGCACTCAAAAGGACTCTAGATTCCAATCCCAGTATAAATTATTTGAGGTCGATGGGATGAAATCCACTGGAAGGAGGTCATTAAGGAATCCCCCATCATCCAACATGAGGTACTTAGCAAAGTTGTATAATGTGGAAGGACTCGATCATAAGGTGCACGAACCAGTAACTGTACCGAGAATGGACGACATGCAAAGTCAAGATAACTGAGGAATGGCCGACACAGGTTTCAACTTCCTTCGAACAAGAGCATAACAACGTATGGTGAATGAATGAAGGTAGCATAGAATCGATATACAAACTAGGACATCTCTGTGACACAAGAGGTATCAACAGAGGCTCCATAGGGACTGGAAGCTTAACCAATCGGTGGAGATAAACTCAGATAAACAAGTACAGCTCCTAAATTCAAACTATAACCCAACCAATGGATGTGATATACAGTGCTCTATTCGAAGGCAACACGACTCAACAACTGCCAAAGATACATCTTTCCTTGTTCGACTTTTTGGTTTTTTGATTTTTTTGGACTTTTTCAGTTATTTGAAAAGCTTGAAAAAAGAATAAACTAGCTTTATAGTTACAAACTAGGAGGAGACGAGTGTCATAAGGGAAAACAAACTAGATCCAAGTAGTGGAACATACCTATGCTCAATGCAAGGATACATGTGTAGGATATCGACACTCGGGGGAAAATCCCCTCCCGGTAAAAAGGGAAATCAAGCTGCGAAGGATATAAAGAATGGCTCTGCATGGCTAGACATGAGACAAACTCGGGCTATATGGATGAAACACAATGTCAGGGGAGCTGGCATAAAGCTCAAATAAGGTAGGCAAAGCTCATGATAATGCATTCATAACTTGACATAGGGGAGTCCTGAGGGAAATAGGCTAGCATAAGATCAAGAGGAGTATAAGGCTCTTGCGAAATGCCATGGCAGTACTATACAACGGACTCCCACACCCTAAAGGAGGAAATGTCGGCATGGACACCAAATGCAAATAAGGCGCTAACTAGGGTACCCATGTAAGGTGAAGCTCTACCACTCATATCATGCCACTTCTAAAGCAGCAAGAAGGTTTCATGACATAATAGAGTGGGTTCGTACCTAAGGTCATGATAGTATGGTCATAAGGTCATGCAAAATGAAAATGGTGGTGAACCTAACCTATATGCTAGTTTAGACATGATACCTGAGATCGGCACGAACGGGTCAATCCAATGGCTGAAACGGCACTGAAAAAGGTCTTCTACATCACACATTAGGTCGAACATGGTCCAAAATGGTTAGAAAATGTCAAAACTATAGAAAAAGAGGGTAAAAATTTTCAAATATTTGAAAACTTTTCTATAAATAGTAAAAAATATAAATCATTTGAAACTTTTACCCATTGGAGATCTAATTTTCAATTGCAAATTCCAGGAGATCCAGCCGGCGGAATTCACAACCGTTTCTTCCAGGTATTTACTCATGCTCTCAGCTTGCATTTTGATATAATTTTTGTTGATTTTCATGGTTAAATGAGGTTTTTAAGGCCATCTCTAAATGAGCGCTGCGGCCCACGTAGATATCGAAGCTTTTTCTGCGTATAGGGCTGGTTATACGCGGAAAAGGGGATAGAAAATGCGTACATACGCGGTTGTTTGCAAAACAGTCACGTATGAGGCCGCGCATAAGATTTTACAAGAATCTAATGGGCAATTTGGCAATTTCTCCTACAGGATGGTGCTAGAGTGGAGAGAGCGCAAGCATGGTGAAGTAGAGGAAGTAGTAAGGGCTGACGTAATGGCTCAACAAGCTCTTCGAGCATGTGGACTCTACAAGTTTTTGGTGTCTTGGTGGTTTGAGGGCCAAACCAAGACTACTATAGATGCTAGTAGACTATTGGGATCTAGAATCGGAGTCCTTCTGGATTGATGGGATGTCTCTCACCATAGAGGTGGAAGACATATACTTTATCACAGGTCTATCTAGACGAGGGGAGGTGGTGAACCTTTGTTCCCGAGGTGGGCCAAGAGGTGGCCTTACTATCGATGAGTACATAGCTGTGTACTGCTACCCAGATACAGAGAAGGTGGGGATCCAAGTCCCCACCAATTCTATATAGGTGCTAGGCCTAAAGGCCATACTACTGACGCTGGGCAGGATACTAGGTTCAACATCACTCCATCAGGCCTGGCGGCCACTGATGTTCTATGCGGTGGAGTGTATGAGACCGACCATATATGACTACAGTACTACACTACTGAGCAACATGAAACACCAGCTCAGTGAGTGTAAGGTAGGTAGGATATGGAACTTCAGGTTCAACAGCATTTTGAGCATGTTTTTCTTCGAGCGTGTTCCAGGATTGAGCCCTAGAGTGGACATTCCTCTCCACTGGGTTCGAGATCCAGCCTAACGGCGTTGGGCAGATGCGATGCGCAGACTGGGGGGTTGGCCCATATACAACTGACTTCTTTCCATGGTGGCGATGACATATTGTTGCCATAGACGACTACCCCTATGCAGGGATAGACTTCCGGGGGGATTTGGACATACCATTGCCACCAGGATTGGCATATGGTGAGATAGGTACCGAATCTCGACCTTCACTTTTTTTTAAAATTTTTTTGAGTTATTTAATTTTTTTGTATTTTCTTGATTATGTGGAATAAAAAAGACATGTTTTTGCGTGACAACACATAGTGACATCTACCATTTATGTGCAGATGTGGAATAAAAAAGACATGTTTTTGCATGACAACACATAGTGACATCTACCATTTATGTGTAGATGTGGGACCACAGCGACTAGAGGGCTTCCCACATCATAGACAAAGGGGAAGAGGAGATGACATCATGGGTGTGGATGCAGAGGGGAGGTGGTGAACCTTTGTTCCCGAGGTGGGCCAAGAGGTGGCCTTACTATCGATGAGTACATAGCTGTGTACTGCTACCCATATACAGAGAAGGTGGGGATCCAAGTCCCCACCAATTCTATACAGGTGCTAGGCCTAAAGGCCATACTACTGACGCTGGGCAGGATACTAGGCTCAACATCACTCCATCAGGCCTGGCGGCCACTGATGTTCTATGCGGTGGAGTGTATGAGACCGACCATATATGACTGGAGTACTACACTACTGAGCAACATGAAACACCAGCTCAGTGAGTGTAAGGCAGGTAGGATATGGAACTTCAGGTTCAACAACATTTTGAGCATTTTTTTCTTCGAGCGTGTTCCAGGATTGAGCCCTAGAGTGGACATTCCTCTCCACGGGGTTCGAGATCCGGCCTAACGGCGTTGGGCAGACGCGATGCGCAGACTGGGGGGTGGTAGGGTGGCCAACCCATATCCAACTGACTTCTTTCCATGGTGGCGACGACAGATTGTTGCCATAGACGACTACCCCTATGCAGGGATAGACTTCCGAGGGGATTTGGACATGCCATTGCCACCAGGATTGGCATATGGTGAGATAGGTACCGAATCTCGACCTTCACTTTTTTTTAAAAATTTCTTTGAGTTATTTAATTTTTTTGTATTTTCTTGATTATGTGGAATAAAAAAGACATGTTTTTGCGTGACAACACATAGTGACATCTACCATTTATGTGCATATGTGGAATAAAAAAGACATGTTTTTGCATGACAACACATAGTGACATCTACCATTTATGTGCAGATGTGGGACCACAACGACTAGAGGGCTTCCCACATCATAGATGAAGGGGAAGAGGAGATGACATCATGGGTGTGGATGCAGAGAGAACGCTCTAGAGCATTCATACCAAATTTGTGACACTGACTCATAGAGTTCCCATGGCGCAAGTTGAGGACTTGCCTGAGGCCATGCAGCGACAGGTGGTGGGAGTACCACACGCATGGGTGCGTTTGTTTCGACGGCTAGCTAGAGTTGTGGTGACGTACCATTATCACAACCCTCCTCCTCCACAGGATTAGACACCTGGGAGTGTATATGTTTTGTACGACTGTGTATTATATGATGGTGTCTTTAAAAGCCCCACTTTTGTATATGACACTATGTATTACCACATTTTTATGTATATAAAAAAGTTTTATGGTGATCGATTTATTTATTTACATGTGTAAAAATGTTTGTGAATAATTTATTATGAATGAAACAAATGCCAATCTAACACGTAGTTAGCATATGAGTCAGCAACTTGATTATTATCTCTTGGAATATGTATATATGTTATATTGTCAAATTGTTGTTCTAACAATCTCACACGTAAGAACCTTCTCAATAACGTCGGATCTCTAACATGGTACAAACCATTGAGCTGTGACACTACTAACTCCGAATCAAGATGTACATCAAGAGATAGAACACCATGTGAAATGGCATCCCGTAGAAGCTCTGTAACGGCACTATATTCAGCAACATTGTTGGAAAATGGCCATAGGCATACACCTCTTGAAGACAGTACCTGACCCATAGGAGTATAAATCACCCAAGCAGCAGAGGCTGAGTGTTGAGTGTGATGGCTTGCACCATCCACGAATCCTATGTAGGTGGAAGATTCCATTGACATCTGCCAAAAGAAACGGAAACTAATCATGAACCCGATC
>LPNX010272185.1:257055-274280 GCA_001517045.1 Pseudotsuga menziesii | reverse complement strand
TGCAAAGCTGTACAATAATATACAACAAGCAGCCTTGGCTAAATATCATGCATAGTATTTTTTGAGATAGAGCCCATTTCTAGGCTCCACCAAAGCTGTGCCCTCATAATCGACTAACTCATAGGCACCCTTCTCTAATACACGCTTGACCATGTAAGGACCATGCCACATAGGATTAAATTTCCTTGCCCCCAAGGGTTCTTTCGATTGATCCCATAAAAGGACCAAGTCTCCTTCACTAAACACTCTTGTATGGATAGAATTATCATACTGGACCTTAACACGACGTTTATTAACCTCTAGAGCCACCAAGGCATCTCGACGCTGCTCATTAAGTTGCTCAAGGTGAACCAAATGCTCCTCCAAAGGTGAAGTGTCTGGTAAGAGTTCCACAGCTAGCTTCAACGAAGGAATCTCACATTCAACTGATAATATTGACTCCACTCCATGTACAAGCTGATATGGAGAAAAACCAGTGGAAGTCTTAACCGCGGTTCGATATGCCCACAAAGCAAGGTATAACATAATATGACAATTCATCTTGCTTTGTGTGATGGTTCATTGGAGAATGGACTTAAGTGATTTATTCACTACCTCTACCTGTCCATTCACTTGAGGATAGTAATAAGAGGAGTGCTCTTGCTTATACCCTAACTTGGATGCCAACTCTTCCATCATATGGTTCTGAAAGTGCGAGCCATGGTCAGTGACAAGCTCTTTCAGAATCCCGAACCAAGTAATGATTTGGTTGAATACAAAGTGAGCAGCTATCTCACCATTGGATTTTACTGTAGGCATAGCCTCATCCCATTTCATGAAATAATCAACAACCACTATAATGTGATGGTGCCCCTCAGCCGAAGCTGGGTTGCAATCCATAAAATCGAGCCCCCACTTAGTGAAGGGATCTACAGTGATAATGGGATGTAACGGGGCAGGTTTTGAGTGCATATTATGTGCGAACACCTGGAAAGGGTGGCACCTATTGACCGCATCGACACAATATTTAAAGATCGACGGCCAGAAATAACCCGCTCTCAAAATATTTTGAGCTGTAGAAATCCCAGATAAATGACCACCACATGCCCCTCTATAGCACTCATTCAGCACAACCTCAGCCTCTTCATGAGTTAAACAACTTCATAAAATGGAATCTACCCCACGGCGGTACAAAGTATTGTCCACTATAAGGTAGTTCTTAGAGACATGACGTAATCGTCGTCGTCCATCTCATGAGAGGTGAGTAGGGTTCCTCTGTGTTTGCAGATATACTATGATATCTCCATACCATGTGTCAGACGTTGAGATTAAGAAGATGTGTTCATCAACAAACGTATCTTCACAAACCAACTCCTCGGCCTTGCTTGGGAAATCCGATATAAGCTATGCAAAAATTAACGACTTATTCAACTTTTCCAAAACAAACTCAAGATCAAATTCTTGTAGGATGACAATACATTTATTATACTTTCCCCCAATCATCCTTCTTGTGAGGACAAACTGAAATGGATTGACATGGGCCACAACCAAGGTCTGGTGAAGGAGAATATAATGTCTCAAACGCTGAACCGCATGTACGGTAGCTAAAGAAAGCTTCTTGACAAGAGAATAATGAATCTCTATGTCAATAAGGTTTCGGCTCAGATAATATATGACATGCTCTTGGAGCTCCTCATCCTCTTGAACCAAAACCATACCAATCATCTCTAAAGATGCAGCCACATATAATAGAAAATCATAGCTATAATCCGGAGGACTAATTACCGGGGCCGATGCTAGGACTCGCTTGAGTGCATTGAAGGACTCCTGGGATCACTCATCCCACTCAAAGGGAGTATCCTTCTTCAAGAGACGCATGAAGCCTCTATTCAAATTGGCAAAGTTGACAACAAATCTTCATAAGAAGTTTGCCATGCCTTGCAAACACTGAAAATGACGAATGTTCTTCGGGGGAGACAACTGAAGTATTGCCTCAACCTTCAAAGGGTCGACTCTTATACCCTCCTTTGAAACGATGAATCCTAAAAAACGACCTGACTTTACGCAAAAGATGCACTTATGAGGATTTAATCTAACTAAATAGTGCCGCCATCTTTTGAATACCAATCTCAAGCGATAGGGATGACACATTCTCATACGAGAATGAGCAGTGAGGTCATCCAAAAATACTTCGATAATAGACTTGAGATCGTGGAAAATCAAGGTCATCTCCCGGTGAAATGTATCTCTGGCATTTTTAAGGCCGAAAGGCATTTTATGATATGCAAACGTTCCCCGAGGAAAAATAAATGCAGTCTTGTGTTGGTCCTCAGGTTTAATCTGGATCTAATTATACCCAGAAAAGCCGTCCATGAAGGAGAACACCTCGCTACCCGCACACTCATCCAAAATCTGATCTATAAACGGTGTGGGGAAGTTATCCTTAGGATAGGCACGATTCAAATCATGGAAATCAGTACATATTCGGATCACTCCCTGCTTCTTATCCACCAGAATGGGTTTTGAAACCCACTCCGTCAAGGGAACGGGATAGATGAAACTGGCTTTCAACAGCTTCTCTATATTTTCCTTAATGGCGGGTTCTTTCCTAGGATTCATAGCGCGTAAACGTTGTCGAACAGGCTTAGCATTGGGGTAAGTCTTAATCTCATGTTCGACAATCCGAGGGTCAATACCTGGCATATCATCATAATACCAAGCAAAAATATCACGGAATTCCTTGAATAACTCGGTATATTCGAGAATCTCAACATGGGAACATTCCGCCCCAATATAGACATTCTCAATGGTGCCAGGATTGCGAGAGATGTTGATAGGAATCGTGGAAGATATGTTCGCCATTTTTCCATCAGCCATCAGACCAGGTGAGCTTAATGGAACCATAGGACTACCAACTCTCTGACTAAGAATCTCCCTATAATCCTCATGCTCCAAATGGTCAAGCAGTGGAAGGAAGTATGATCTACGATGAAGTTCCTCCCATGGTGGCTCAACTCCCGACATAGCCTTGATAATCGCTTCATCTGAAGGGAAACCCATATCAAGGTATTCGTGGGCATGAGAAGACTGTACTTCCCATGCCAGAAGCACATAGGGGTCTTCCTCCTCCGTCCGCAAAGAGGAAGAACAAGGCTCTGCAACACTCTTGAGATTAGCTTGATAAGCAATCATGGCTACAGGAAACGGCATGCTGGTCTCGACAGGCTTACTCGAGGTACTTGAGGTAGGAAGAATCCAAGGATCCTCCATATGGTTTGTGCAAAAAGATACCGAGGTCATAGGAGTCAAATCCTCATCGGAACAAGATCCTATCATGAGGATCGGTGCAGAACAACTAAAGCTTCCCGTGAGGGATGGATACATGCCTACACCCACACTCCCAGTTTCCGGCTGAGAGTGCTCAACGATTGGGATTGAAGCTCCCGAAGATGCGGTAACAGAAGGATTATTGAATGCCATTTGATCAATCGTTACAATCTTCCTGTTATGTGGAAAGCATACAACGCGGAATAAGGAAGAAGCAACGGCTTGCATACTATACATCCAGTTCCTACCCAACAAGAGATTGTAGTCAAGGGGTGCATCAACCACCTCAAACTCTATCGCAACGGTCTTCCCCCCCAAACAGACCTTAAGGGAAGGAAGGATGCTGTGTGGCCTAAAAGATCTCCCATCAAAGGCAGTTAACATAGTCACCGATTTAGACAACTCAGGAGAACCGAGACCCTTCCAACAGGACAAAGACATCACAGAAGCAGCAGCTCCCTCGTCAATCACAGTACATTTGAGGGTCATACCAAGACATTCTACATGCACCAAAAGGGACACATAGTAGGGAAAGCGAGGCTGATGTCCCATGGTTTCAAATTTGATCACTGAGGAAGAATCATCACCGTTCACACCAAGAGCAGAAAGCAAAGCCTTCCTTTGCGAAGGACAACTCTGAAGCACTTCCAATGCAGACATCGCACAAGGAGTATGGCCCAAATCCTCGACAACTGAATAATTCTGGGTGGCTCAGGCATTTGGATTATGCCCCGAATGCTTAAGGACTCCCTTAGGAATGTAAGGTGGAGCCTCAGGTTTATCCATAGGTTTCTCAATGCGCAAAGGGGTTCCTGGTGGATCAGGTTCTTTTCCTGGGCTGGGTTGTGACGAACTATAATATTTCGCACGAGTCACAACCTTGGCAGCACAGACCATGTTAATGCACCCATGACCACTACCCTCTGGTGGATCATCATCACTAGACTGGTCATGGGACTTCGAGTTCATATTCTGGTTATGCGGTAAAGGGTTCGTTAGCACAGCTGGGCCTTGTGCTAAGAATCTCGAAGCTTCATCAATCTGAGGGAACAAGTAAGTGAGGTGATCATCCTTACATAGTTTGCAAGGGAATTTTACCTTACATTTTGCTTGCTTGTCCCCCCCAGCATTTTTACCGTTCTTGTCATTATTGGTAGCATTCTCATTCTTATTCCCACCCTTTCGATTATTATTCTTACCCTTTCTTCTATTTCGTTCGGGCTGTTGGTTACCCTTCTTGTCCGACGATTGCACAAAAAGTACATTCATCACTTGGGTGGTTTGAGACGAATCCATAGCTTGTCCCGAAGCACATTGGTTGAGTGACAAATGAATAACTTGTTTTGCAACCGAATCTGCAGGTTTCGCACTTGCACAACCCACAATGCCATCGGCATGTGGTCGAGGTTTGACCTTGGGATCGAAACTAGAATGAGGAGCGTTGGGAATAATCTCATACAACAAACTGGACTGAGCATAGATCAAGTCCAGTTCCTGTGCCCTAAAGATCACTTGTTCCTCATTCTGCACTCTAGATGTGGAAACATCCTTCACTATATATGGCAATAACTATTTGAGGAACCACTCGAGAAGGAACTTCGGTGTTATAAAGCCTTTAATTAATCTCTTCTGTCTATGCCACTCTTGAATATGATCAGATTAATGGGTGGATTTATCTTGCCAAAATGTCAACAAGAGTTCAGTACCAATGTCATAGCGCACTGGTAGCTGGAAGTGATTAAGAAAAGTCATCGCAAGGTCGTCGAACAAAGCGAAATATCCCTTAGGTAACTCTATATACCATTTCGTAGCAGGCCCTATGTGGGTGCGTTGAAATAGTATCAAACGGACTAAGTCCTGATGTAACAAATTCGAAGAGCACCAAAGGTGAAACGTAGTAACGTGTTCGCTTAGATCCTCTCCCGGTTTGCCTTCGAACTTAGGTATGTCTGAAGGAAGCTTGGTAGGGACAGCCGGCTAAGCCGGGTCATGAGCCACAGGATCGTTCGTAAGTCTCGATAAGTCAGGAAGGTTAAGCATCACAAGGAAAGGGAGCCTAGGATGATGAGTTCGATGGAACGCTCCCTGGTTCATATAGGGTTGAGCACCACCATGGCCTTGGCCATAGTGTCCTCCTCCTATCTGACCCGTATAGGGTGGTGTGGAAGTACCATAGTATGGTGGACCTTGAATAGTAGGAGCTACGAAGCCGTAATTAGGAGAGTAAGTAGGTTTTTGATACCCACCTCCATAAGGTGAAGAAACCTATCCATATTGCGTCCTGTAATAAGGTCCATAGGTCATCACATGTAATGTCCCATGAGACACTTCGTAGATAGGAAGATAAATAGGTCATCGCATGCGATGTCCCATGAGACACTCCGTAGGTAGGAATATAAGCTCCGAAAGTAGGGATATACATACCGGAAGTAGGGATATAGGCTCCGGAAGTAGCAAGCTGGCCTCTAGAAGTGTGAACATAGCCTCCCGAAGCAACGGGAGGTATGTGAACTTGAGACACAATCGACCTAGTAACTGCAGTATGGACCTGACTCGTAGCCATATACCGGCTCGAAGGACCATGTGAATAAGGTAGAGGATGTACATTTGAAGAACTCAAAACTGAGGATGAAGGAATATGAGTAATAAGATATATACTACCACCTATCATCACCCATCTCAGGTCTGGTATCCTAATCGGATCGCTAACCCTAGACCTAGGAAGGAAATATGATGTAGCTTCCACCACTGGGATGGAAGGTGCAATGTGACTAGTACTCCCAAACCTCTCTGCAAGGTAAGGAATGGGATTGCCCCCAGGCATAGTGTTAGGCTCAAAGTTGGATTCGACATGAAATGTCAAATCATGTGCAGGAAATCTAGACGTAGCATAACTACCGTACCTAGTACTGGCAGGTTCAAAGTGAGTCTCGGCATCTTCCGACATTATTCCATACCAGTAATGTGTCAATGGGGAATCTTCCCTAGAGTGAGTAGGTCTATCATGCAAGGTTCCTATCTGAGAAATCACAGGACCAAACTCAGCTAGGTCGGGTGAAGGATCGTACGTAGGAGCAAGTTCCCCATCGTCAATACGAATGGGAGGAGGTGGTTCAAGAATATCCTCTGAATGGTCCCCCATGGTGTGTGAATTAGTGTGTGACATAGTTTTCTTGGACTGTCTAGGTCTCTCTCCCAAAGGAGGAGGGGAAGTAGAAGGCAGAAGTCCTGCTAAACGATGAGAACAATGCAGAACCGCACTCGAATCCATAATGACTCAAAAAATAGCAAAGACTCTCTATTTACCTAAACCCTAGGCCAACTAGCGTGCATAGAGCAATCACTAACAAAATATAAAGCCAAATGCAAGCAAACAAGGGATGGATAAGTGAGCTCCCGAATGAAGCAGGAATGTCTCTCCTAGGAGAGGCTTGAGAATTCTGTTACGGAGAGAAATTCCTATGGCTTGAGGTACCACAACAGACAGCCTGACTCCAGAAATCAATCCTTTCCAATATGCAATAGAAATAAAATGTCTAACACTAAAGGATCAGACCTCGTACCTTATTCTGGATGGTTGAAGTAGATCCCCGTTGAGCTTTCCAATATTCAGCTTGAATTGATATATTACTTCCTCAACAACAAGTAAACAATACAAGCATACTATATATCATGGTGTTAGATCTATTCTAGCATATATAATCAATAATTTAAAAGCATTTGACATATTACCATGGATAAAATATTCATTCAAATACACATCATTGGACAGGAAAATATATTTCTATTAATATAAATCCGATATTACAAGATAGATACAACCTCTGACGGCATGTCTGTGAACCGGAGAAACTGAATCCCCCACTTGGGCCTCTACCACTTCAATCCTCCATCTCTCGATAGAAATCTCACAAGCAAAAGGCAAGATTGGGAAGAACACAAAAGTGCTCCAAGGGAAAAAGGGATGCAGACTCAAGCATAAGTTCCGGCAACAATGGACTATAGTTTCTTTGCTCTCAATTCTCTCTTCTTTCCTTGAATGTACCAAGGGGTTCCTTATATAGCTTTCAAAGGGATAATGAAAGGATGAATCCGAGAAATCTCAAGGCATATGGAAGGCCAGGAGTCAAATGAGTCGGATCCATGTTAAAGAAAACTCCAAAAGGATTTGGATTATGCACACATCCCGATGTATGCGGTTATATGGGTCAAACTCACGTATGTACGCGGTTATAGGTTTAAAAGCCATGTATATAATTTTTCATATGTTTTTAGGAATGATGAAGGAAACATCAAAGGACAAAAAATGGTTCATGGGGTCTAATGAGTCTGTAATGGGACAGGGGAAGGCCTTACAAGGTGTGATTCACCTAGAGTTGTGAAATCCACTATAACAGATACTTTATACAGTAGAAGAAAATACTTAATTCTAAGACGATGTTTAGCTCATTGAGAAAATATTAAATGATTTCCATGTAAGAGAATGTGGCATTCATCTTTTTGGATGGGAAACAACCCAAAAAATATTGTGTGTAAGGTAATTTTGGCCCACAATTTTTAAAGATTGAATTAATGCCATTAAAAAGTGACATCATTGCTAGATATATACGAGAAAAATTTTCAAACATCTCATTCCGTTATACCCTATAGTAACCATGGGTGCATTTTCAAAATGGGCCATTGATTACATGACAATCAACCCACCTTCATCTAATGGACACCACTACATCATAGTAGCGGTGAACTACTTTACAAAGTGGGATGAGGCAATGCCTACATTTGACAACATAGAAAAAACTACAGTATATTTTTTATTTAATCATGTGATAACTAGGTTTGGTGTACCCAAAGAGACTAGGTCTGGTGTACCCAAAGAGACCGTCACAGAAATTTAGGAATTCCTTTATGGATAAACTTACAAGAAAGTTAGGATTACAACATGATTTTTCCTCGCCATATTATCCCGAATGCAATGGTCAAGTAGAATCCATAAACAAGGTTTTGAAGACCATGTTGCAACAAACAATTAATAAGAACAAAACTAACTGGCATATGATTTTGTTCTCTGCTCTCTGGGCTTGCCGTACCTCAGCGAAAACAACGAATGGTTTCACTCCTTTCCTATTGGTTTATGGAGAAGAAGTTGTGCTTCAGATTGAATGTAAGATCCTATCATTAAAATTGGCTATTGAACTGTCATTAGAGGAAATTTCAACTCAAAATGGGCCTCCTAAGAAAAATTAATAAAATAATAGTTAAAATAATAAAATAATATTTATTAATTTTGGAGGAAGAAAATAAAAAAATATTTTTTTGTTCATATTTTCGACATATCTCCCTATGTTTTTACTCAAATTTCGATCGAGAGAGCTCATTGGATGCATAATTTAATTCCGCATCCAACGAGTACCCACTTGGCATACTTTTTATGGGCCCTGCTACCCCAAAACAGGAAATAATTGAAAAAATGTGATGATGATGTCATCATCATATTTTTTTTGGGGTAGCGGGGATTGCTAAAAGCATCCCAAGTGGGTAGTTTTTGGATGTGGAATTAAATTCTGCATCCAATGAGCTCTCCCGATCGAAATTTGAGTAAAAACACAAGGAGATATGTCGAAAATACGAACAAAAAAGTAGTTTTTTTTATGATACCTATCCCCAAATTTATATTAAAAAATTGTTTAGGAGGTGTTCCCTTTTTTAATTTTAAAGCATTTTGATTGGCTAATATATGATGACATGGAATTTGTATTATTTTTGGAAGGCCCATTTTAAATTGAAATTTCCTCTAATACAATCAACCCACCTTCATATAATGAACACCACTACATCATAGTAGCAGTGAACTACTTTACAAAGTGGGATGAGGCAATGCCTACATTCGACAACATAGAAAAAAATACAACATATTTCTTATTCAATCATGTGATAACTAGGTTTGGTGTACCCAAAGAGACTAGGTCTGGTGTACCCAAAGAGATCGTCACAAAAAGTTAGGAATTCCTTGATGGATAAACTTACAAGAAAGTTAGGATTACGACATGATTTTTCCTCACCATATTATCCCCAATGCAACGGTTAAGTAGAAGCCACCAACAAGGTTTTGAAGACCATGTTGCAATGAACGATTAATAAGAACAAAACTAACTAGCATATGATGTTGTTCTCTACTCTCTAGGTTTACCGTACCTCAGCTAAAACAACGAATGGTTTCACTCCTTTCCTATTCGTTTATGGAGATGAAGTTGTGCTTCCAATTGAATGTAAGATCCTTTCATTAAAACTGGCTATCAAACTCTTACCAAACACTTCTACAATAGAAGAATTAGTCCACCACCTTCATTCTCTTGATGAAACTAGAAGAGAGGCCTCATTAAACGTAGAAGCACAGAAGAAAATATTCAAATCCCTATATGACAAAGTATCCCCTCCTTGAATATTTAAGAAGGAGATTTGGTTTTCTTTTATTACCAACACAACGATAAAATAGGAAAAGGGAATTTTTTACCTGAACGGGTTGGCCCACTTGTCATCAATACACTGTTAAAAAGAGGTTCTTATGAGTTAGTCAATTATGATGGGGAACCCTTGTCAGAGATCAGAAATGTTCTCTATTTGAATAAATACTTTGCGTAGGCACTGAGGCCTCACAACGTTTTGTTGTATTAGGTTGTATTTTATGTAAAAAAAATTGTACAATAGTTATTTTGTGCACAAACTTATCTTGCTTGGTATCTATACTTGGCATATGTCATTGGAAAATTTCACTTATTTGGGATATACGGATGGCGCCAGCCGTGGCTCTCAGGACATTGCTTCCATCGCATGTGTTATATTCACACCTGAAAATCGAGTTCTTAGTTCAGGAGCCTCTTTCCTTGGACCTGTGACCAATAATGTTGCAGAGTATAGAACAACCATTGAGCTTCTAGTCGAGGCTAATACCCTTGGAATCCAACGAATTACTGTTAAACTAGACTCACAACTTGTTGTATCTCAGCTAAATGGTCAGTATTAGGTTCATGATCCTATACTGTTTAGAATTTTTCTACAAGTTCGTCTTCTAGAACGTCATTTTTAATTCATTGAATATATTCATATTCCTAGAAGTTCAAATGCTCTAGATGATTCCTTATCTAACTACGTACTTGATTGGAAATTTTTCATACATCATTCTAATAAAGAAAGCATGTATATTGAATGCATGGCACCATAATTGACCAAATATTTCAAAGCATAAGTAAAATTCAAAGTAGAATTTCTTTATATAAAGTAAAACCGATTACATCATAACCCAAAAAGTGTGTTTAAGTTCAAGATATTTTTTAACTTTGCGCACACCAAAAAGAGCAGTAGAAAATATTTCTCCCTTTTCAAAATTTTTCTTCACAAGAAAATATCCAAAAATTTCATAAAAACTTGAATATATGGAAAATTCAAAAAACACTTTTGAACTGTTTCAACTTCCTAATCCATCATGAAGGCCCACCTACAACCAAGAGATTACCAAGTAAAGGGTTCATTTCTTCTGACATACATCCTCGAAAGAGGTGATTCCTACAAGAATAGTAAAAAATGAGTGTTCGACTTATCTTTGTTATTTACGATATTAAATGCATATATTGAAGCTTATTGGTTTCCTAAATGGTTGAGTTATGATTACTTTTACATGATTTCAAAGAAATTGTCATGTTCAACTTATTTGATCCAAGATTCGAAAGATGGAACATGATTCATGTTGTTTTATGATTTTGGTATTTTTTACAAGAATCAGTATGAAGTAAAACCACACTTTGTCCTACTTGGCCATGGTCCCATATTGGATAAAACCCACAGTTAATTGGTTCTATTTCACTGTCTGTCGACACACAATC
The DNA here is from genome assembly GCA_001517045.1 of Pseudotsuga menziesii. Classification (NCBI taxonomy): domain Eukaryota; kingdom Viridiplantae; phylum Streptophyta; class Pinopsida; order Pinales; family Pinaceae; genus Pseudotsuga; species Pseudotsuga menziesii. The sequence continues at coordinate 263,097 of LPNX010272185.1, read as the reverse complement.
CTCCTTCAAATAGCCTACCTATGGAGGGAACATCCGAAAGAGTGTGCACAACTAGCTCAACCCATGTTTGCAGTACATATCCTTTCCTTTTCCTGACCTGTGCTCTTGAAACATAGGCACACGCACTTGCAACACTTGTCCCCTCTTATGTATTATAGCATTCTTTATTCATTTTCAAGATAATACATGAAAAATCACTAAAAATTAAAAAACACAAAAATTAAAAAGGAAAATTATTGAATCTATTCATAATTCATAATGGATAATATGGAAACAGTCATCCCTTTTCTCCCTTGAACACGAAAGATATCCCTTCTTCAGTTATAAGTGCACCATTTACATTTGACTTAGGAAGTTGTACTAGTAATTTGAAAAGATATCAACCGATAGGTTATCCTTCATGTCATCTATGGATCTTTCGATAATTCATCTGGAATTGGTGAATTTCACAATGGTTGGTTACTCAAGTCTCATGTTTCCAAGTGTCACTATGTGTCATGTTATGTGTTCAAGGGAAGTCAAACCAGTGTCAGCCATTCCTCAAATATTCCTGACCAACCACGTCGGCATTCCTTATGTCTATATACATTGTTGGATATCGCATCTCTACCAAATTATATCATCCCATTGATATCATTTTCATGTCAGTTGATGTGGGATGCATTAAGGCCCTCGTTCTAATGGATCTGTTCCAATCGAAACCAAATCGTCATCTAGGAAATGGATCTAGGAACCCTAGTGAGTACCTTGGATCTTGCAGTCATTAGTGGAAGGATTCCTCACAAATGAAAGTGGGTAAAATACATCAACGACCCCTGATTTTTTTATTATACAAGTGTTTGACTCCATAACATCCATTCATAGTTGTTAGTTTGTACTCGAGTACCTTGGAGTCCATCATCATTATCGGTGGGAATCCTCGCATCTGTTAACGGTATACATCAATGACTAGTAATAAGATGTTGTTTTATTATTCTTGACATCATCTCATTTATTCACATGATATAAACTCATACTATCGTTGGTTTATTTGAAGACCTTGGGAAAATCAGTTGTATCACTCATCGATGCACTTCCTGAGTTGCGCGGGATTAGACTGCCATGTCGAAGTACCATAAATACTTCGATATTTTGCACTCATCAAAAAGTGCATGTATACATATTTTCTTTTGACATGGATCCAATGTGTATGGTTCGTGGCCCTACTTTTTTTCTGCTGAGCAGGGGTATACATTCCTCGGGAAGATATTGTGTATTTGGGTTATTTCCTTGTTTGACTTGCATGTGCTTTTCAACTCTTGCACTCAAGATCCTACTCCTTTACCATCCTTCCCTCATCACTAAATAGTATCAGTATGAAGAATAAAAAAATTGTCAATGTATTTCGGCCCTTGGCATAGCTTCACACCTCACACATTAGGGGGAATTTTTTAACAATAAAATTAGCACCCTTGAGAGTATTCGTCTGAAAACATATTTCTACTTCACCCGCAACATGAAGATCAGAGTTCTTGAACAATTGAGATATTCAATATCTCATTTGATGACTGCTTCCACAAAGGAAGAATTTATTGAAGTCAATGTGTCTCTAAAGAGGCCAATTCCATCACCACTTAAGGGACAAAACCCAATTCCTAAAACTGACATAGTAGAAAAAATGCCTAACATGGGTATTAATTTTCCTGGAAATACTAAAAATCAAGTTTGATGCCTAAAAACTAGGTAAAGTGGGTTTTTTGAAGGAAATAATAAAAAATATTCAAAAATCCTAATCCCACATTCAAGTTTAAGAGATTGGGTTCTCAAAGCCCAATCCTATAAAAGGAAGGCATATGAGGTGAATTACGGGAGACAAATTAGAGAGAAAAGGCATGTTGGAGGAATTGAGGGATATAAATCACTTTTCTATCACCAAGTTTTGGGCATCAAAGGCATGGATGGTAGAGGATTAGGTCTAGGCTATGGAGAAGGAAGGTGCTTGCAAGGGCTATAAGTATTTCTCCATGTTTATCTATTATGAATCAATTCAATCTTCTTCCCAATTCTTGTTCAATGTTTTCCTTTAAATATTGATGTTGATGTATAATTGGTAGGCAAATAGATCTAACCCACATTTCTTAATGATAGTTTTCTAGGATAGTAGGAAGGATTTTGTGGTGAGATTTACAGGAGTGAAGGAGACTTAGGGAGCTGCAAGGAAATCCATCAAGGGAATCCATCAAATAATACCACAAAGAGGTATTCTCCTCTATTCCTCCCCTTCTCAAACTCCATGAAAGAAGGTTTAATATCTTAAGGTTATTGTGATAATTGATTTGTTTTCTATTAATTGGGCTTCACCCACCTGATATAAATAGGAGAGTATGATATTTCTTATGTTGTAGAATAATACACTAACACATCTGCAAATGAATATTGGATAAACCATAGCATGAAAAATGATGGAACATCATTGTCTGCAAATGAATGAAAGATTGTCATCATTCGCAAATGAATGCAAGACCCTATATGAAAATGAATGTAAGACCATCATTGTATGCAAATGAATATAGGACCCTCATCGTCTAGAAATGAATTTATAACCATCATCGTCCACAAATGAATAAAGGACCATCATCGTCCATAAATGAATGCCATATCGTCATTGTCTGCAAATGAATTCAAGAACTTGTCTGTAGATGAATGTAAGAGCATCATGTAATGTCCCCAAAATTTGGAAAAAAAAATTGTAGGCTAGTTAAATACTACCTATCATGGACATTAATACATCTTTTTCGGAATATGTCTGTCAATGTTCACTAGGTCAAAGTGTCGTAAGTTTTCTTTAACATCCTATGTATTTTCCTATGTAACGTTGATGTAATTATGCACTATGTTTATATTACTCAATTGTTTAAATGATTACTTTGCTAGTGATTACTTTTTAACATACACAGTGTGTATGTTGGTTCAGTTATGTCTTACTTCATGGCTATCTGTTTTGTTCATTGTTTATGGATTTATTTGGAAGTTATGACTTGTTTTTAACTGTCAAGTGGTGGAGTGGCAGGATTTTTATCCCTTAAGGGACCATTCAGAGAGGTAAATGGTTCCTCCTTCTTTTATGGGGTTTACTTAGTTCATTGTGAACTAATGCAAACTTCCTCTTTTTGTGTAGGTTACTTCCTTGGTAGAGTCTATCTACATAGCTAAATGTAACATCCTATGCCACACTATCCTATGCATACTAAAGATAAGTCCTGGACTAATTGTTCCTACTTCCATTATTTACGTGGAGTTGGGGTTGTAAGACCTAAATCTTTATGGTGGAAATTATTATTTTGGATTGAGACTATGATCATTTTTATCCCTTTGATATGTATTTTATAACATCTAAATGACAAAGTGTAAATCCTAGGGTTATAGGATTAAGTCATAAGACTTGGAAAACATTATCTTAAGTTTTGGAAATACTATGGTTTATGTGACAAACCCTTCATGGCATATTTCATATCCCATGAAACTATGGCTTAACTATGCCAATGAGGGGTTTATTAGGGGTTTAGTGCAATTTTGAAAACATTGGGGTTTGGACTATATGAATGTGGGTAAGAATCACGTCGATGGTGGGAGATAGTGTGGTGCATTTATGGCTCCTTGGGGAATGGGGAAAATGAGCCCTGAGCTATGGTCTAGTATAGGATTCATTTGGATATGTTGTTGGTTTTCTGCATGGTTTGGCTCTGAGTTTTTAACACTATGTGGAGTAACACACTCACTCAGTGCTGAAATAGGTACGCTCTCAGTTTGGTTTTGCATCGTTGTTTTGTTTATTTGCTTCGGTTTGAGTATTTGGCATAATTATAATAGTTATTCATTTTGATTTGCCGGTTGTTAACACTCAGAATGTACCTAGGTTGTGAAAGGTAAATCCCAAAGGTAACAACAAAAACCACTTCAGAAAGAAACTGGCTTTCCTTTCCAGAGAGGGATCTCTCAAATATAAATTTAACAAGGCCAAATATAAAAATAAACACTTAAACATCACATAGATGGTTGAAATTATATACATAATCATTGGGCAATGGAGTCAAAATACATAAAAATATCACAAGGTTGCATGCATGAGATTTCATCAAAGGCAAGATAACCACTCAATTACAGTCATTCATTGAGTTCAGGTGGAAAAGGAAGATATATGAATAGTCCATCAATATAGAGCATCATAAGATGAATTCCATATTAAATTTAGTAGAAACATTTATGAAATATATGAAACAATAGTCAGAGCACAACAAGTATGAATTCCAACCATTCAACACTACGCTTCAGATACGAGGAAAACAAAATCGACTGTAAGCACCGGAAAAAACAATCACATAGGAAAGAAAATACAGATTGTAATGTAAACAACATAAGAATCTCTGATACCCCACACACATTCAACTTTGTTATTTCAAAAATTATCTGTCCTCAAAAACATTGATCCAACAAATGGGTTCCAACCCTCAATACATCAAGTAAATGCAAATATGTACATAAATGATTTCTTCCCAAGAAGATTTAATAACTAAATAATATGTTTAATCAAAGTCTTTGTAACCATATCCCTAACAACTAGGAATAAACTACTTTCTTTGATCCTGATAACAGATCATTTAATTAAAATCAACTTGGTGACAACAAGGATCGAAGAAGTAGCTCCATAGCGCGTAACACCTATTTTCACGGATGAAGAATATACTTTGTTTTTCCAAATCTTTCCATGGCTCTCCATTATTCTACGCTTGGGATGTCGTATTCAATCATTTCTCAGATAGACACTTCTAAATCCATATAGGTCTCATAAGACATAGTGGGCAGCACTCCTCTAACGATCAGAAATTTCCATAATATCTCGAAGTCTTCTGTCAACTTGTCCACGATGACTTTTCCTGTCAGTCCCTTTACCTAATCATCAAACTTGGAGTGATCCATACGGATTTGTACTAGCAGGCTATGATAATGTTCTTGAGAAAAAATTATTCCTTCTTCGTCCTAGAAAAAGGGAAGGCCATCTTCAACCAATTCTTTAAAATCATGCCTGAAATCATTAATACGTGAAATCATCTCATCAGCCTTATCTTGTATTGTCTTCATAAGATGATGTTTGTGAATGAACCTTTTTGGCCACAATACCATAGCCACTCTGTCTTTGATTCTTATATCTTGCAATTTTTGATAAGTTAATGAATTCAAGAAATTCATTGCATTCTGAGCTGTACCTAGGGGCTTCCTTTGCATGGTCTCATTTACTAGTTTTAATCTTTGATTGGATAAATTAACCAATGCACTTTGGTCATCAATGAAATTCAAATAATGTCTGAAATTAGTAACCTCCATAGACAATGTATCCCAGATTATATGGTTGGCTCCCTAAAGAGGCCCCTTTCCTGTATTCCTTTCTTTTAATTCATTAAACTTCTTTTGTAATTGACTTTTATCATGTAATATTTTATTCTTGTTTTCAACCACTTTAGTCAGCTCGGATTTGATATTCTCATTTTCTTCTTTTAATTCCCTTATATCTACATCCTTCAAGCTTACTTGTGACATGGGCACCAGTAAATCATCAACAGAAAAATCACTTAAAGGCTTTTCAATATTTACAATGGACAAATCTCCATCAGTTTGAGTCTGGCTCATTAATTCTTCCATAATCTCTTTTTCATCATTCTGATCTTTCTTTAACTATCAAATTTGTGTCACTAGCTCAGTTCGCTCTATTTCCCATTTATTCTTTTCTTCTTGCAGCTTCATAGTTTTGCCTTTGTACTCCATCATTTCCTGATGAATTTTATCTTTCTCCTCCTGCAATGCTAACAACTCTGATGACTGAACATGTTCAAAACTCAGGATTTTCAACTTCTTCTTTAGTACCTAAAGGGCATTATCTTTTTCTTCTAAAAGTCTTTTGATGGCTTGTGTGTTTCCTGTTTCATCCCCCAATCTTATGACATTTGCTTGCAATTTCTTTATTTGAATTGAATACGCCTTGTTATCAACTTTCTTGTGTTTCAACTA
>LPNX010272185.1:225913-240483 GCA_001517045.1 Pseudotsuga menziesii | reverse complement strand
TACCACTTGTACTTCCCCTGAAGTAGATGCCACCTTGTATCGTCAGCTTGTTGGTAGTATTTTATACTTGACTCATTCCTGTCCTGACCTTTCCTTTGCCGTTGGTCGTGTTGCTCGTTACATGCAAACTCCTCATGAAAGTCACTGGAAAGAAGAAAAAGAATACTTTGATATATTCGAGGTACAATTCAGTTTGGGATTCATTACAGTACAGGGGGGAAACCTTTGTTGGTTGGTTTCACTGATTCAGATTGGGTCGGTGATCCTGATGATCGAAAGTATACTACAAGTTATGTTTTCAGTCTGGGATCTGGACCTGTCACTTGGGCTTGTAAGAAACAACAAGCTCTTGCTCTTTCTTCAGCAGAAGCAGAATATCGAGCTGTAGTTAATGCCAGTCAGGAAGCTTTATGGCTTCACCAGATCCTTTCAGAGTTTGGATTCAAGCAGCAGCAGCCTACTCCACTTTGGTGCGACAATCAAAGTGCCATCAAGCTTGCCAAAGATCCAGTTCTACATCAGTGCAGCAAACACATTGAGCTACACATGCACTTCATCAGAAATCTTGTTCATGATCGTGTTATTGAAGTGCTCTATTGCCCTACAGATGATCAATCTATAGACATCTTCACCAAGTCTCTTACAGAAGCGAAGTTTTCTAAACTTCGGTCTATGTTAGGAGTTCAGGAATGTGTCATTAAGGGGGGATAGGCTCTAATGCCTCCTTCCTTCTCCTAATAGTGTCACTTTTGTAAATCCTTCAATCCTATCCCAAGTTGTTCTTAAGGGGGGATGTTAAGATATTTAGACACTTAGGAGTTAGTTAAGATCAACTTGTGTAATATATTTGTTAGGTAAAAGTGTGTTTCTTTAGTATGCATTAGTATGCATTTGTAAATATTATAATCTGACGGTCACGATATGTTCTAGACATAGAGTGATCCGATGGTTCAACTTTTCTTAGATCATACCTACCATTGATCCGTGGCTTAACACCCGATTGGTCTATGATCTCTATTTAAAGAGCATAGAGGGTCCTTGGCTAGTTGATCTATTATGAGAAGCTCATGTAACTTTCTTTCTTTTGCATAATAAATTTCTCCAAGTAGCTATTTGGATAGGGCCGTGGACTGTTTCCCTCTCGAGGGTTTTAACCACGTGACAAACATTGGTGTATTGATCTGTGATCTGTTTGTGTGAAGTGGTTATTCTTGGTGTTCGGTCCTTTGGGAGTACCCTATGTACCCTAACAAGTTCTGAAATATTGCGGATGAACCCTTGAGCTTCAGTAGCTTCCCATCTTCATATCCAGTCATGATGACTTGGTTGTCAGAGGAATTTCTTATTTCAACGTTTCCATCAAACATGTGGATGGAATGGCCTTGCTGTCGAATTTCCACCATGGACAGCAGGCTTCTCTGCAACTTTGGAAGATAGAGAAAGTTCTTCAACAAGAAATCAGGGAATCCAGGCATCTTCAGTTGAATGGTCCCCATTCCCTTTGGTTTAATACTTGACTTATCTACAAAGTAAACTATGCCATCTATTGTTTCATTCAGTTCTTCAAAACAGTATTTTCTAAATGTCATGTGTGATGTTGCACCAGTATCAAGCAGCCAACAATCTTTGTAAGATGAAAGAGAAGTCATTTCATTAAATCCAAGATTACGATGTGCAACAATACAAAGAGCAGAATCAGAAGATTTACTAGCATCTTGATGTTTATTATCATCTTTCTTTTGGTTGTGCTTGTCTTTGATGGAGTCCCATGAAGCCCAACACTGATCTGATGTGTGCCCAATCTTTCCACAATGCTTGCACTGCAAATCTGATCTTTTGGTGAAGTTATTTCTGCCCCCTCTGCCTTTGAAAGTTCTTCTTGCTCATCCTCTCTTGCTGCTTTCTCCTTTGGGATGATCTTTTCCAGAGAGAGAGGCACCAACTATTGATGACAAATATTGCATCTTTTACAGCTTTTAGTGTAATTTACAAGAATAAACTTAATATGACAAAATAGAAAAACAATAACCTTGTAGGTCTTCAGTCTCTGCCAAGGTGACTTACAATCTTAATATGCTGTCAACAAGTTCATAAGCAAATTTTTAGCACCAGTCAACGATCTCAGCTATATGAAAGAAGCAGGTCTAAGTCTCTGCTACTTTTACAATACAGTCTATGTAGAATTACAGCTGCACTACCTAGTATAAACAATGTCTTCGACAAGCTCTATTCACTATGCAACTATGTCTCTGTCATAGTATTTACATCAGTCTAAGACAATTTTGCAGCAATACAATTTATATGGTGATGTTCAAAACCTAAAAAATAATAAGCTCTGTAACAGTTTACAACAATATTTTCATGTCACATGACAGTGCTAGTTTTCAAAGGAACATATCAGAATGATTTCTTCATATGTATGGGTTGTCTATATACCTTCACATTCCCTTGCAGCAAAAATTTCCCTTTAGATGTCGCAGCTTATATTTAAAATTGCATGACTCACCAAAGAGGAGCAATCACAGCAGCAATTGTCTTCAATCAAGTCTTCACGCAGCTTCTTGAATTCATGGCAGTACTCTTAATTATCCAACGAAGAAAGGAGTCTTCACATTGATTCTCCAATCTCCAACATCGATTCTCCCCATCAGCAGCTCCAGGATTCGGTACCCTATTTTGCCCTTCTTCAAGAGCTCGACAACCTCGTGCAGTCCAACAACACGCATCGCAACATTTTGTCCCAGTTCCTGAACACCGTAAACACGATAGGAGGAAATAGCATGGATTCAACTGTCAGTTTCCCCTCGACTGAGGCCAACAACATGGCCACGCAACATAAAACGGGATCGCATTCAGTGAGAGAGTCTATGCTTCTGCAAATGGTCAGTGATTTGGAAGGGATGGTGTTCACGATACTCCGTAGATATTCAATGTAGAGAAAGAGAGTGTTCATGCACTAGGTTTTCCGGACCGATAGGGATCAGTGGATGTTCACGATAACATTCAAAACTAGAGAGTAACATATATGAAAATGCATGACTCAACAAGCAATCATAGGGCAGTATGAATGGGTAGATTGCTATGATTGAGGGAAAAAAACATCGACACAGACATGAGAGAGTGCATGAAGAACCGTCGCCTTGAGCAAGTAGGACTGGAAGAACAATGAATATCGTAGATCTTGTAAAGGATAGATGGACTGGTAGGTAGAATGCAGATATCAAGAGATATCAATGCAGTCACACGCAGTATTATGAAAAGGATATCGCAGTCGCTCTCATAAAACTTAATCTTTCATAGTAGTTCTCAAAGGGAGATTGCAGTCTTCACAACGCAGTAGTTCCAATACAGGCCTCTTCAATACGCAGCATCAAAAGATAGTCCATTATTTGATGCAGGTCCGAGTCTGCATATTATGATGGCGTGTAATAGAGTGGTGCTCTCATACACCAGTGAATAACACAAATAACAAGTAGGCTCGCAGGATGAACGCACGGAGAGAAGGAATTAGGGTTTGTGAAATCTAACGGTCTTGCAACAATATTTACCTCCACTCAATGCATGTAGTATGCAGACTGAAGAAACGCACACAGAGGCAGACTAACGATGGGAAGGAATCCTGAAATAGATATGGCAGAATGCCAAGACTGAACTACAGCAGGCATGAGTTATGGAAAATAGCCAAGCTCTGATACCACTAATAGGTATAACTCCCGATTGTGTTCATTACATAGCCAAAAGCATTTATTTATACATTTCATAGGACGGTTGTGTTTCACCTTCCGCCCAGCCTTTTCGGCTTCCTGACTATTCAGTTTTATTTATTTATTTACAATAATCCCTAATGGATTATATTCTAACACTTAGTAACCTCCATAGACAATGTATCTAGATTATATGCTTGGATCCCTGAAGAGGCCCCTTTCCTGTATTCCTTTCTTTTAATTCATTAAACTTCTTTTGTAATTGACCTTTAACATGTAATATTTTATTCTTGTTTTCAACCACTTTAGTCAGCTTGGATTTGATCTTCTCATTTTCTTCTTTTAATTTCCTTATCTCTACATCCTTCAAGCTTACTTGTGACATGGGCACCAGTAAATCATCACCAGAAAAATCACTTAAAGGATTTTCAATATTTACAATGGACAAATCTCCATCAGTAGGAGTTTGGCTCATTAATTCTTCCATAATCTCTTTTTCATCATTCTAATCTTTCTTTAACTGTGAAATTTGTGTCACTGGCTCAGTTCTCTCTATTTCCCATTTATTCTTTTCTTCTTGTAGCTTCACAGTTTTTCCTTTGTACTCCATCATTTCCTGATGAATTTTATCTTTCTCCTCCTGCAATGCTAACAACTTTGATGACTGAACATGTTCGAAACTCGGGATTTTCAACTTCTTCTTTAGTACCTGAAGGGCATTATCTTTTTCTTCTAAAAGTCTTATGATGGCTTGTGTGTTTCCTATTTCATCCCCCGAGATTATGACATCTGCTTGCAATTTCTTTATTTGAATTGAATTCACCCTGTTCTCAACTTTCTCGTGTTTCAACTAGACCTCCAATTTATCAACCAAAACTTGCAACTTGTTAATTTTCATCATGGCATGTAACAAATCTGACTAAATTATATCCCCTGTCTGTTTGTGCGGCTGTATTTTGTCAGGTACACTGATTTTGTCTAATCTTACTTTCATCTCGGCCACTTTTTTGTCACTTACAATAGCTAATTTTAAAGTGTTCCTTTCTACATCCCGAGTGGAAATCAGGGACGTCTTTGGGTTACCTAGACTTCTCACTCGTGGGAGTAGATTTTTAGTTTCTTCTAAGGATTGCCCTTGCTTTTCTACATAACTAGTCATGAATTCTGCTTTAGATTTAAAAACTGAACTGGACTCTGCATTATTTTCACTTTCAAAAGAAAACTGGTTCATTTGCACTGACTTCTTAGGAATCAAAACTACTTTTTCAACTCATCTGAATCTACTTCACTTGAAATTTTACCATCTTGAGATGTTTTGGTCTTCTTACATGAATTGTCTTCATCTATTTCCATATTTTCAATCTCAGAAAAACATCTTTTAATTAAAACATTATAACTTTCTGGCACTTGAGACACTGTAATTGATCCACTTCTTGTACTCTCATTACTTCCTGGATTTTCCACAAAATGAGACAAATTGGCTAGTTCCTTCAAACCCTCAACAACTTGGTGATCAAATGGTTTGTTTTTATTTGCTTGTTTCCTTAGATAAATTATATGATATGGATCATAATTGACATTCTGTTCTTTTTGAAAATACATGTTTTCCAATCATTTTTCCACCATCACCAGGGCACCTTTCTTTTTAAAGATGAATGAACCAACTTTAAGGGGGAATTTGATTTTGGAGGACTTTTTGAAGGCTCTGAAATGCTCCTCTTCTGCATGTAATCTTTGTCTCATATATTCCAGTGCAAATATTCTAGGGGTAAGGAAGGAAGGAAGCCTATAAGGCTCTTCGGTGAAACCATACACTCTAAAAAATGTAAAGTCTTTATACAAAAACCAATCCCCAATCCTGTCTTTTGGTGACTATCATAATCTTCATTTCTTCAAACACATTGGGTAATACTTCATCAAACAGAAACTTATATATCTCTGACATAATGGAATTCATGAATTTGAACATATTGATTTGCTTCGGCATATCCGAAGAGAATATAGTAGTCAAGAATTGTAATTCAATTACATTTGAACATAATAACATGTTCAACAAATATGATTAGTACTTGAAAAATCTCACCTTTGGGAACTCAACTAATTGGATATGAATATCCTTTGCTAAATATTCATTCAAACTGAAGAAATGGATCAGATGGGTCTCAGACTCAAGACTAGCTGAACTCATTTTCAATAAGAAGCCTAAGACAACCTCACTGACATGAATGTCATTATCTAGACCTAAAATTTGGTAGACCAAAGATACAACCAATTGGACCTCCTCTTTGAAGATGTGAGTACAGTATGGCAAAAAGAGACCTTCTAATGACTAATCTTCATTAAGAATACTAGACAAAAATTCACATCGAATTTCACTTTCACAACCTCTGTATACTTCAGCTAAAACAGACTCATTCACAGACTCACCACTATCAGGGTAATTATCAGGTAAATTAAGGAATCCACGAAAAGATTTTGCATAAATCCTACACAATATCTTGGATGTGGAACGACTCACAATGACTCTCTCAAAAGATGAGTAATTACTTGCACACCATTCAGTGAATTCAGGAAAGGGTAAGGTCTGCTCGATGGAGAAATAATACAGAAATGACTTGCAGGCATTCAAAATGTTGTTTCCTTGTGAATTATACCGCCGCAATATTTCCTTAATAACTGATACATTTCCAATCGACAGAAATGGGTCACACACACTTCTATCTCTATCAACCAAGAATTCTTCTCTTTCATCCAGGACCAGGTTAAGACCTTCTAACCCTTTCTCTTTCTCCATAATAGAAAAACTACGATAATTCTATGAATAACGCTCAAGTGTTCGAAGCTTACCTGTGACTGTAATTGTATGTACCCGAAGTTGATTGTGAAAGGATGGTGGATGGTCCCTTTCATTTGTCCCGGTATGCAAAATAAAAAATGATTTTTCAAAATAAGTCAACTTCACTTTATATAAAGGTTTATTCCGGAGGCTCCCTCTAGCAGTTTTTCTTAAACCATTTTTCTTGGTGAAATGTACTATAAGCCGCCATGTGTATCGCGGTTTTTATTTCTCTACCTCCTTTCTACTTCAACTGCCACATAACTCTACGCTCCGGATCTGATAGCAACCGTTGATGAATACTCACTTTATTTTTAAGCCATTGGATTAAATTGCATGTACACATTCCACTGGGCCTTTTTGTTTTTAACAACGCGCAACTTTATGGAACAAACTTCTTATCAACCATAGATTTTACCGACCTGATCCCATAACCGTCGATTATCGCACCTTGTTAATTATATCTGCTTACCCTTATCTCCTGTGCATCTCCATAGAGTAGATCTATTCTAAACCATTGATTTTCACATCTTTGTTCTATACCATTGGATTATGAGATAATTTCATATTTTATGCGCACTTTTATCATACATTCACATTGTCATACTTAACGAAAGTCCAAGTAACTATCATTTTTCTTCACCATGTTTCCTTCAATAGTCTACAAGTTAATAAGTTGTTAACAACTGGCTCCATCTGGGGATGATATCCTCCATGCGAGGTATCAAAGAACTCGTAGACCAGGTGCCTGTCTTTAATCTTTACATGATAGCTTCGAAAAAAATTTCTTTTCTTGTTGATATATTTACTAGAAAGGAATGGCATGCCTCTTGAATCTTAGGGCTTTCACTACAAGCTTCAAAGACATTTGACTCACCATCTGTACTGATTTCTAAAAGAAAATAAATATTTACAAACTTATGATACAAGTTTTACCTTCGTTCTTAGGACATGTAATGTTTCAGAAATCTCCCATTGATAGGGTTACTATCCAGAGAAACCCCATTCAGATATTCCAAAATAAATGCATTTTTCCCTCTATGTCTAGCATTAACATAAGGACCCACCCACATATCATCAAATTTTCCATGTTTATCTTCTTTGGGAGCATCCCACTTCAAGACTAGGTCATCAATCTGAAACTGTTCTTCCTTCACCCTTCTGTCAAAAGTATTTTTTATTATTTCTTGATGCGATTGTACTTTATCATAGGCCTTATTCCTTTTCTCTTCCAACTTAATAATCTGGTTTATCCTCCTTTGCATGTGGTTTGGTTCCTGTTGTTGCTCTTGGAAATACCTCATAACTGGGACACCTCACGATGCTGGAAAAACAACTTCAGTTTCATACACCAATTGGAAAGGAGACATTCCAATTGCCCTTTTGGTACTAATCCTGTCAGCCCATAAAGAATATTTGAGCTTGGTATGCCATGATCTTTTTTTATCTTCCAACAGCTTCTTGATGATCCTTACTAGGATTGTATTTGAAGACTCGGCTAACCCATTTCCTTGCAGATAATAGGCAGTCAAATGATTCAGACTGATATGATATTTGTGACAGAAATCAATCATTTTCTTGGATTTAAAAGCGGCTGCATTATCTGTTACTATTCTTTTGGGGCATCCAAATCTAGCCAATATGTTCTCCTCAAGAAAATCCATGATTATAGTTTTAGTGGCTTTCCTGGTAGGAATTTCCTCAATCCATTTTGTAAAATAATCCGTAGCTATTAAAATCCATTTGTGTTGTCCTGAAGAATTGGGATTTATTTCACCAATGAAATCCAAACCCCACTGTTGGAAAGGAGCTTCTATTGTTATTGGATTTAAAGGGAGAGGAAGTACCTTTCTTTTACTATCAAAAATTTGACACTCATGACACATGCTGGTTTCTTTATACACATCTAAAAACAATGTTGGCCAATAGTAGCCTGCTCTTAGAATTTTATTTGCAGTCACCTTCTAAGAATGATGCCCTCCACAATCCCCTTTATGGAATTCTTTAACTGTATGTTGAGGTTCATTTTCCAAAAGACAGTTAAGTAACACACCTCTGGGATCTTTCTAATAAAGATATCAATTTATAATACAAAACTTGGCGGCTTTCAATTTTACTGACCCTGCCCTTGACTTACTCAATCCTACTGGTGCTTGTAAATTTTGAAGGACATAAACAATGTCAGAGTACCATGGAGATGTCACAAAATCAATCACCACTTCCACCTCTGTATCCAACTGATTAAACTGAGGGGATAAGAAATTGATTTGTAAAGACTCACAATTTGAATTTGTCATCATTTTCACTAATCCTTGTCCCTTAATTAGCTTAGTAGGCTTTATCTCTATGTCGTACTCCAGTAATGTAGCTATCCATTTTGGCCTTCTACCCTCTGGATCAGGTTGTGTTAAAATTCCTTTTACTGCAACAGTTGGAACATGAGCGATTACATGTGAGTGTAGAATATATACTCTGAAATATTTCAATGCTTTGACCAAAGCATATGCTTTTTTCTCCATGATATCATATTTCAATTCTCCATCCCTCAACATCTTGCTAAAAAATGCTATGGGTTGCTCCACGTTTTCATCATTCTTCTGCAATAAATCTGCTACAATGGTATGCTCTGAAGCATAAGAAAATACTAAGAAATCTTTGGTAAAATTTGGACTTACCAACACCGGAGCCTCTAATATTTCTTGTTTGATTTCCCAAAATGAACTCCTAGCTTCCACATTCCATTTTATCTCATGACCCTTTTTTAGCATATTTGTAATATTCATTAAGATTTCAGCAAAACTAGGCACAAACCTTCTTAAAAATTCACTTGTCCCAAAAATGATTGTATTTCCTTTTTTCTCCTAGGTTCTCCTACCTTTAAAATTGCACTCAGCCTTTTAGGATCAATTTTTATTCCGTCTTTAGATATTATATGACCCAACAATTTTCCTTCTTCCAATGTGAAATTGGACTTCTTTGGGTTCAATGATATACCAAATTTCCTACACTTCATGAATTTTTTTTCTATATGATGAATATGTTCTCTGTCAGATCTTGAATAAACTGTGATGTCATCCATGTAAATTACCACAAATTTTCCAATTTCTCCAGCAAAAGCAATGTCCATGGCTCGCTGGAAAATAGCTCCTACATTCATTAAGCCAAAAGGAATCTTTGCATACATAAAAGTGCCCCTACGTGTAGTAAAGGAAGTTTTCTCTTGATCTTCAGGTAATACTTTAATCTGATTGTAACCAGAAAAACCGTCCATCATGGAAATCCTTTCAGCTCCAACTACCTTCTGTAGTATATGATCCATCTTCGGTAAGGGATAATTGTCCTTCATAGAAACTTTATTCAAATTTCAGAAATCTATACACAATCTTATTTCTCCATTCTTTTTTTCTAACAGGAACTAAATTTGCAACCCATTTTGAAAATCTTAGAGTCATGATGATTTTGGTGTCAAAACATTTTTGTGCCGAGAGGCGCTCTACAGCCCAGTATGGGGGAGATCTTGTAACGTTACATAACTTTATGTAATGTTACGTAACATTATTTTTATCAATAGCAAATAAATTTTCTAATTATTGCCCCGAGAGGTGCTCTACAGCCCAGTATGGAGGAGATCTTGTAACGTTACGTAACGTTATTTTTATTAATAACAAATAATGCCAAAATAAATGTAGACCAAAAAATACACCTAATATGGGGAAAATGTTGTAATATTCCTACCTAACAAAACAATAAAAAAAGTAAAAATTTAATTATCCATAAAAAAATGGAAGATGTTGTAATATTCCTACCTAATAAAACAATAAAAAAGTAAAAATTTAATTATCCTTAAAATAAATGTGGATGGAAAAAAACACAATATGGGGGAGATGTTGTAATGTTCCTACCTAACAAAATAATGAAAAATAAAAAATTGAGTTATCCACAAAAAAATGTTGGCCTTGCACATGGTTTTAAAACCATGTGCAAGGCCTTCCAAACAACCCATGGTTTTATTGTACATAGTTTAGGAGGGCCTTCCATATGGTTTTAAAACCATGTGCAAGGCCTCCTAAACAGCCCATGGTTTTATTGTACATGGTTTAGGAGGGCCTTGCAAATGGTTTTAAAACCATATGCAAGGCCTCCCAAACAACCCATGGTTTTATTGTACATGGTTGAGGAGGGTCTTGCAAATGGTTTTAAGACCATGTGCAAGGCCTTGAAAATTGTTTTAAAACCATGTATGGGGAAATGTTGGAATGTTCGTTCCTAACAAAATAAAACATAATAATAAATACTATATGTTGGCCATAAATAATATTAAATATTAATAATAATAATATTATATGTGGACCTTAAATAAAAGATGTGTTTTTTGGTTTGAATCAAATCAATGGATACCTAAGAAGAGATTTGATCCCTCTCAATGCTTGATAGAGCCTAGGATTGGATCTACTCTGGTAGGCCAAAATAAATGTCGGCCACAAAAACAATTTAATATGGGGGAGATGTTGTGATCTTTTTACCTAACAAAACAATAAAAAAGTAAAAACTTAATTATCCGTAAAAAAATATGCGGGTGAGGAAAAAAACACAATATGGGGGAGATGTTGTAATGTTCTTACCTAACAAAATAATAAAAAATAACAAATTGAATTATCCGCAAAAAAATGTTGGCCTTGCACATGGTTTTAAAACCATGTGCAATTCCTTCTAAACAACCCATGGTTTTATTGTACATGGTTTAGGAAGGCCTTGCACATGGTTTTGATTTTTAAACCATCTGCAAGGCCTCCTAAATAACCCATGGTTTTATTGTACATGGTTTAGGAGGACCTTGCAAATGGTTTTAAGACCATGTGAAAGGCCTCCTAAACAACCCATGGTTGTAGGAGGACCTTGCATATGGTTTTAAAACCATGTATGGGGAAATGTTGTAATGTTCATTCCTAACAAAATAAAAAATAATAAAAAATATTATATGTTAGCCATAGATAATATTAAATATTAATAATAAAAATATTATATGTGGACCTTAATTAAAAAGATTTGTCTTTTGGTTTGAATCAAATCAATAGATACCTAAGAAGAGGTTCGCACCTCGAGAGATTTGATCCATCTCGGTGCTTGATAGAGCCTAGGATTTGGATCTACGCTGGTTTAATTTCCTTCTCAATAATTGGCAGCAATTTAGGATTTATCCTTCTAAGTTTCTGCCTGAAAGGCTTCTCCTCAGGTTTTATAGGAACAGTATGTTGTATTATAGATGTATCATACTCTTTAAGATCTTCATAACTCCAAGCAAACACATCCGTATACCTCTTCATTAAATTCACATACTCTTCTTTGTCTTTTACAGGCAATTTTTTGGATAATTTTATAATCTTAGGATTTTCCTCGGTACCAGTATTCCTATCTTCAATAGCATTGTCAATAGGCTTCACTTTAGGATTCTTAGCAACATCATTCTCATCAAAAAAAAAAATTCAAAGGAATCAAACCTCTTGGTATAAAATTATTTTTCAATTGAATAATATCTTTTCCTCCTAACGTCCGCTTTAATTTTTCAGCACCATCCTTTTCCTTTTCAGGCTCTTCATCATCCTGAGAATTCTCACCATTGTAATTTTCGGTATCAATATGAGTATGTACAAATTATCCTGACAGTTCTAAAAACCTTCTTATCTACATGTCATCTTCAAACACGTGCCAATATTTAGAATTATTGGGAATAGATGGTATGTTCACAATGTCCACTTGATATTCTTTCTGACCAGCAATGGGGGTTTTAAATTTTCCAATAGACACTGCCAAAGAATCTGCTACGGTATTTTAATGTATGGAAACCACCTAAATCGTATGCTCTGTAAAAAAGTTACCAATCATATCCCATACTTTGTTTCTATAGGCCCTCATTCGGGGATGCCTGGTTTGATAACTATCATTCACTTGGTTTATCACCAATTCCGAATCCCCGAAAATTTTTATCCTCTGTGCTCCCAAATATTTCAAAGCATGCAATCCAAGTAATAAAGTTTCATATTCAGCTACATTATTTGTGCATTCAAATGTTAACTTATATGATAAAGATTTAAATCCGTAATAGGAGAAATTATATGCACACCAGCTCTAGCGCCTATTTTTGCCACAGATCCATCAAAATACATAGTCCACAAATCTTCTCTTTTTTGTTTTGCTTCCACAACATCTTGTTCCATCACCTCTTCCTTTTTATTTTCCTCAGTCTTCATCTGCAATGTAGCTTCCAAATCATATGGGACAGTATCATTAAAGAAAATGGAAGACCCCAAATCAGTATCAACAACATATATATGATAAAATTCAGTCTTATCTTGACTCCTCACTACATAAAGAGTTCTTTTCTCACTATACAACCTCTTACTTCCATCTTGAACAGGAATAGTAGCATATGACATATCCATTTGTAAACTACCTTTCAACTTTGAAGTCCAAGATCTTGATAACAATACTCCAAACTTATGTGGGATATCTGCTACTACCACATCCATTACTATTGTTTTAGATGGTAATTTATTCAGATTTACTACCATATATTTAATCAAACCAA
Organism: Pseudotsuga menziesii; assembly: GCA_001517045.1. Classification (NCBI taxonomy): domain Eukaryota; kingdom Viridiplantae; phylum Streptophyta; class Pinopsida; order Pinales; family Pinaceae; genus Pseudotsuga; species Pseudotsuga menziesii. The sequence continues at coordinate 227,357 of LPNX010272185.1, read as the reverse complement.
GACATTTCACTCTCCTGGAATCAAAAGAATACAAATCTTTATATGGTCTTGTCACTTCCAGTCCTGGACTTTCAACTACTCCTTTTGGCATTAAATTATGTGATGCACCCGAATCTAACATAGCATTATGGACCACCATATCATGCACATTCAAACTCAAATAAAAAGGAGGACTTCTTCATTTTCTATATTTTGAACTTTCGACTCAAATGAAATAGTAGGATTATCATCATTCAATTCCAAAATATCAGATTGCAATTCTCCTTGACCTTTGACCATTTTTGTTATGGTATTTCTATATTCATTGTTTCTCAACAACTCATTCAATGGAACAAAAATTTTCAACTTGGAAAGCTCATTTTACGAATTGAAACTAGAACTGACTCTTTCTACATCAATTGGGGTTACTTGCTTCATTCTTTTGTTTTTTTGTATCTCATTCTCAACTTCTTTATTTACGATAGACTCTTTTTGTATTTATTTTCTCCTTTCTATATTTAAAAAACTAGTGGAAGGATGATTTGGGTTTACTTTCCCTGTATTTATAAGAACTTATCTATTTCTCAATCTAATCTTCCTCTGTACATCATCCATAGCATGCAGGTAACCTCTTTGATACTGTTCTGTCTCCCTCTCAAATTCTTCATTTCCATCCTCATGTGCAAACATGCTATGTTCTTCTTCAGTAGGATATATCTCTGAATCTAGTTCTCCAAAAAGATGAATTTCATTTTCAGTAGGATCTTCTTCGTCAACGACATAATTCTCAGGGAACGGTGGTCGAATTTGTTGTTCTTCCTGATTTCTTGGGTTTCTCATGTCTCTCTGCCTATTTTGTGGAAGTATAGGAGGATTTGGTGTTCTAAAATTTGGATTCCTGATTTGAGGATCGACTTGTTCTCTGTTGAACACCCTATTATCCATAGTCAATCTGTCCATCAACTTCTCCATTGTCTTCAACATCATTTCAAACTTAATATCAGTGGTAGAAGAAGAAGTAGAAGGAAAATTTTCTTCCTTTTTCCTCCTATCAATGTCTTTGTGTTTCATTTTTCCACTTGCCATCATATTCGCTTCCACCTCTAAAGCATCTATAAACATTGCGGCAAGAGTTGCTGATTTTCTTTCTCTCAATGAAAATGCAAAGTCATTATCAAAGGTTCCAGCATAATGAAGTTTAGCAGCGGCTGTAGAAGGTTTTATATCTTTTGGAATAGAGTTATAAACCCTCATAAACCTACTTGAAAATTCATGAATAGATTCAAAACCCCCCTTTTTGAGACTGTCATACTGGGACAAAAGCTGCAAAGGATTTTGTTTGTCATCCCATCTCTCTAGGAATGCATTCTGGAAATCTTGGAAATTCAATATAGATCCATTTGGAAAATCTTTAAACCATTTCTTCGCTTCACTTGATAAACTTTGAGCAAATAACCTCATTTTA
>LPNX010272185.1:206158-225848 GCA_001517045.1 Pseudotsuga menziesii | reverse complement strand
CTTCAAACTTAGCCACATGTTGTTTTGCGGTTATGTCTCCTTCTCCATCAAATAAGGAAATTCTTTGGGAATAATTTTGAGGAAGGTCATGTAATAAAGTAGGAAAACACAAGGGAGTAAATCTAGCTACCATTGGTCTAGGTGGATTCAGAGGTATTGAGGACTTTTGAGTGTTTTGAACAACAAGTGTTTCAACTTTTGCAGACTGTTGTAAATCTCTCGAAAGGGAATCTAGCAAATAAGATTCTAATCTACGAGAATTAAACTCAGTATTCTTAATATCAGACTCGGACTTAGTTTTCGACAAACTTCTTCCAACATTAACTTCCCATTCTTGATAAAAATTACTAGGAGGATGCTGAGAAGATGACGCACCAAACAAAGAAAAATATATTTTTTCTTTATCCTTTTTCTTAAATAACTTTTCTGAATCTTCCAAACTCTTTATCCAACAAATGTGTTCCAACCCTCAATACATCAAGTAAATGCAAATATATACATAAATGATTTCTTCCCAAGAATATTTAATAACTGAATAATCTATTTAATCAAAGTCTTTGTAACCATATCCCTAAAAACTAGGAATAAACTACTTACTTTGATCCTGATAACAGATCATTTAATTAAAATCAACTTGGTGACAACAAGGCTCTAACAAGTAGCTCCATAGTGCGTAACACCTGTTTTCACGGATGAAGAATATACTTTGTTTTTCTGAATCTTTCCATGGCTCTCCATTGTTCTGAGCTTGGGATGTCGTATTCAATCATTTCTTGGATAGACACTTCTAAATCCATATAGGTCTCATAAGACATAGTGGGCAACCCTCCTCTGATGATAAAAAATTTCTGTAATATCTCGAAGTCTTCTGTCAACTTGTCCACGATGACTTTTCCTGTCAGTCCCTTTACCAAGTCGTCAAACTTGGAGTGATCCATATGGCATTGCACTAGTAGGCTATGATAATGTTCTTGAGGAAAAAGTATTCCTTCTTCGTCACAGAAAGAGGGAAGGCCATCTTCAAACAATTCTTTAAAAGCATGCCTGAAATCATTAATACGTGAAGTCATCTCATTAGCCTTATCTTGTACTGTCTTCATAAGATGATGTTTGTAAATGAACCTTTTCAACCACAGTACCATCACCACTCTGTCTTTGATTCCTATATCTTGCAATTTTTGATAAGTTAATGAATTCAATAAATTCAGTGCATTCTGAGCTGTACTTAGGCGCTTCCTCTCCATGGCCTCATTTACTAGTTTTAATCTCTGATTGGCTAAATTAACCAATGCACTTTGGTCATCAATGAAATTCAAATAATGTCTAAACTTAGTAAACTCCATAGACAATGTATCCCAGATTATATGCTTGGCTCCCTGAAGAGGCCCCTTTCCTCTATTCCTTTCTTTTAATTCATTAAACTTCTTTTGTAGTTGACCTTTATCATGTAATATTTTATTCTTGTTTTCAACCACTTTAGTCAGCTCGGATTTGATCTTCTCATTTTCTTCTTTTAATTCCCTTATCTCTACATCCTTCAAGCTTACTTGTGACATGGGCACTAATAAATCATCAGCATAAAAATCACTTAAAGGATTTTCAATATTTACAGTGGTGAAATCTCCATCAGTAGGAGTCTGGCTCATTAATTCTTCCATAATCTCTTTTTCATCATTCTGATCTTTCTTGCAACTTGTTAATTTTCATCATGGCATGTAACAAATCTGAATAAATTATATCCCTTGTTTGTTTGTGCAGCTGTATTTTGTCAGGTGCACTGATTTTGTCTAATTTTACTTCCATCTCGGCCACTTTTTTGTCACTTACCATAGCTAATTTTAAAGTGTTCCTTTCTACATCCTAAGTGGAAATCAGGGACGTCTTTGGGTTACCTAGACTTCTCACTCGTGGGAGTAGATTTTTAGTTTCTTCTAAGGACTGCCTCTGCTTTTCTACATAACTAGTCATGAACTTTGCTTTAGATTTAAAAACTAAACTAGTCTCTCATTATTTTTACTTTCAAAAGAAAACTGTTTCATTTGCACTAACTTCTTAGGAATCAAAACTAGTCTTTTCAACTCATCTGAAACTACTTCACTTGAAATTTTACCATCTTGAGATGTTTTGGTCTTCTTACGTGAATTGTCTTCATCTATTTCCATATTTTCAATCTCAGAAAAACTTCTTTTAATTAAAACATTATAACTTTCTGGCAGTTGAGACACTGTAATTGATGCACTGCTTGTACTCTCATTGCTTCCTAGATTTTCCACAAAATGAGACAAATTGGCTAGTTCCTTCAAACCCTCAACAACTTGGTGATCAAATGGTTTGTTTTTATTTGCTTGTTTCCTTAGATAAATTATATGATATGGATCATAATTGACCTTCTGGTCTTTTTGAAAAACCATGTTTTCCAATAATTTTTCCACCATCACCAGGGCACCTTTGTTTTTAAAGATGAATGAACCAACTTTAAGGGAGAATTTGATATTGGAGGACTTTTTGAAGGCTCCGAAATGATTCTCTTCTACATGTAATCTTTGTCTCATGTATTCCAGTGCAAAGATTCTAGGGGTAAGGAAGGTAGGCAACTTGTAAGGCTCTCTGGTGAAACCATACACTCTCAAAACTATAAAGTATTTATACAAAAACCAATCCCCAATCTTGTCTTCTGGTGATGATTGCATCATAATCTTCATTTCTTCAAACACTCTGGGTAATACTTCATCAAATAGCAACTTATATATCTCTGACATAATGGAATTCATGAATTCGAACATATTGATTTGCTTCGGCATATCCGAAGAGAATATAGTAGTCAAGAATTGTAATTCAGTTACATTTAAACATAATAACATGCTCAACAAATATGATTGGTACTTGAAAAATCTGACCTTTGGGAACTCAACTAATTGGATATGAATAGCCTCTGCTAAATATTCATCCAAATTGAAGAAATGGACTGGATGGGACTCAAAATCAAGACTAACTAAACTCATTTTCAATAAGAATCCCAAGACAACCTCATTGACATGAATGTCATTATCTAGACCTAAAATCTGGTAGACCAAAGATACAACCAATTGGACCTCCTCTTTGAAGATGTGAATATGGTATGGCAAAAAGAGACCTTCTAATGACTGACCTTCATTAAGAATACTAGACAAAAATTCACATCAAATTTTTGTTTTACAACCTCTGTATACTTCAACTAAAACAGACTTATTCACAGACTCACCACTATCAGGGTAATTATCAGGTAAATTAAGGAATCCACGAAAAGATTTTGCATCAATCCTACACAATATCTTGGATGTGGAATGACTCACAATGACTCTCTCAAAAGATGAGTAATTACTTGCACACCATTCAGTGAATTCGGGAAAGGGTAAGGTCTGCTCAATGGCGAAATAATACATAAATGACTTGTAGGCATTCAAAATGTCGTTTCCTTGTGAATTATACTACCACAATCTTTCCTTAGTAACTGATACATTTATAATCGACAGAAATGGGTCACACACACTTCTATCTCTATCAACTAAGAATTATTCTCTTTCATCCAGGACCAGGTTAAGACCTTCTAACCCTTTCTCTTTCTCCATAATAGAAAAATGACAATAATTCTGTGAATAAGGCTCAAGTGTTCGAATCTTACCTGTGACTGTAACTGTATGTACCTGAAGTTGACTGTGAAGGGATAGTGGGTGGTACCTTTAATTCGTACCGGCATGCAAAATAAAAAATGATTTTTCAAAATAAGTCAACTTCACTTTATATAAAGGTCTATTCAGGAGGCTCCCTCTGTTAACAACCTCTAACTAGTAGAGTGTCGAAGGAAGCATGGTAAAGAGAAATGATGGTTGTTTGAACTTTGGTTAAATATAATAATGTGAATGTATGATAAAAGGGCACATAAACAATGAAATCATCGCATAATCCAATGGTATAGAATGAGGAGGTGAAGATCGATGGCTTATAATAGATCCACTCTGTGAAGATGCATGGAAGATAAGGGCATGTGGAGATAGTTAACAGGGTGCGAAGATGGACGGTCATGAAACTGGGTCGGCAAAATATATGGTCGGTAAGAAGTCCCCTCCATAAAGTTGCATCTTGTTAAAAAAAAGGCCCAGTGGAATGTGTATGTGTAAGTTAATCCAACGGCTTGAAAATAAAGCGGAAATTCATCAATGGTCATCATCGGATCCGGAGGATAGAGTTGCACGACGGTTGGAGTAGAAAAGCAGTAGTGGAATTGAAACCATGATACATGTGGCAACTTGTGGTACATTCCGCAGAGAAAAGTGGTTTGAGCAAAACTACTAAAAGGAGTCTCCGAAATGGACTTCTATATAAAGTGAAGTTGACTTATTTGAAGAATCATTTTTTATTGTACATGGCGAGACGAATGAAAAGGACCGCCCAGCACCCTTTCATAGTCAACTTTGGGTATATGCAATTACAGTCATAGGTAAGTCTCAAATACTCGAGCTTTATGCACAAAATTACCATCATTTTTCTATTATGGATAAAGAGAAAGGGTTAGAAGGGTTTAACCAAATTCTAGATGAAAGAGAAGAATTCTTGGTTGATAGAGATAGAAGCATATATGAACCATTCCTATCTGTGGGAAATGTATCAGTTATTAAAGAAAGATTGTGGCGATATAATTCACAGGAAAATGACATTTTAAATTCCTGTAGGTCATTTCTGTATTATTTTGCCATTGAGTAGACCCTTCACTTTCCTGAATTCACCGAGTAGTGTGCAAGTAATTATTCATCTTCTGAGAGAGTTATTGTAAGTCATTCCACATCCAGGATATTGTGTAGAATTGATGCAAAAGCTATCCATGCATTCCTGAATTTGCCCGATAATTACCCTAATAGTCGTGAGTCTGTAAACAAGTCTGTTTTGGCTAAAGTGTACAGAAGTTGTAAAACTGAAGTTCGATGTAAATTTTTGTCTAGCATTCTCAATGAAGGTTAGTAACTAGAAGGTATCTTTTTGCCATATCATATTCACATCTTCAAGGAGGAGGTTCAATTGGTTGTGTCTTTGGTCAGTCAAGTTTTAGGTCTAGATGATGACTGTCATGTTAGTGAATTTGTTGTGGGTTTCTTATTAAAAATGAGTTCAATTAGTCTTGGGTTTGAGTCCCAGCCGGTCCATGTTTTCAATTTGGATGAATATCTAGCAGAAGCTATCCATATCCAATTGGTCGAGTTTTCAAAAGTCAGATTTTTCAAGTATCAATCATATTTGCTGAACATGTTATTATGTTCGAATGTAACTGAATTGCAATTCTTGAGTACTATATTCTCTTCAGATTTGTCGAAGCAAATAAATATGTTCGAATTTATAAATTCCATTATGTCAAAAATATATAAGCTGTTGTTTGATGAAGTATTACCCAGAGTGTTGGAACAAATGAAGAGTATGATGCAATCTTCACCTTAAGATAGGATTGGAGATTGGTTCTTGTATAAAGACTTTACAGTTTTGAGAGTATACGGTTTCACTGGAGAACCTTACAGGATGCCTTCTTTCCTTACCCCTAGGATATTTGCATTGGAATACATGAGACAGAGATTACATGCAGAAGAGGAACATTTCAGGGCTTTCAAAAAATCCTCCAATATCAGGTTCCCTCTTAAAGTTGGTTCCTTCATTTTTAAAAACAAGGGTGCCCTGGTGTTTGTAGAGAAATTATTGGAAAGCATGGATTTTCAAAGGGAAAAAAGGGTCAATTATGATCCTTATCATATAATTTCTCTAAGAAAACAAGCAAATAAAAATAAACCATTTGACCACCAAGTTGTTGAGGGTTTGAAGGAAGTATCCAATTTGTTTTACTTTGTGGAAATTCCAGTATCCGATGAGAATACAAGTAGTGGATCAGTTGCAGTGTCTCAAATGTCAGATAGTTCTAATATTTTGATTAAAAGAAGTTTTTCTAAGATTGAAAGTATGGAAATAGATGAAGACAGTTCACATAAGAAGACCAAAATATCTCAAGATGATAAAATTTCAAGTGAAGTAGTTTCGGATGAATTGAAAAGAGTTGCTTTGATTCCTAAGAAATTTGTACAGATGAATCAATTTTCTTTTGAAAGTGTAGATAATGCAGAATCAGGTCCAGTTTTTAAATCTAAAGAAGAATTCATGACTAGCTATGTGGAAAAGCAGAGAAAGTACCGAGAAGAAACCAAAAATCTACTCCCACGAGTGAGAAGTCTGAATAATCCAAAGACTTCCCTGATTTCTACTCGGGATGTAAAAAGAAATACTTTAAAAGTGGCTATGGTAAGTGATAAGAAAGTGGCCGAAATGGAAGTGAGGTTAGACAAAATTAGTGTACCTGATAAAATACAGTTGCATAAACAAACATGAGATATTATTTATTCAGATTTATTGCATGATATGGTAAAAATTAATAAGTTGCAAGTTTTGGTTGACAAATTAGAGGTCCAATTAAAACACGAGAAGGTTGAGAACAAGGCTAATTCTATTCAAATAAAGAAATTGCAAGTATATTTCATAAGCTCAGGGGATGAAACAGGGAACACCCAGGCCATCAGAAGACTTTTAGAAGAAAAATATAATGCCCTCCAAGTACTAAAGAAGAGGTTGAAAATCCTGAGTTCAGAACTTGTTCATTCATCAGAGCTATTAGCATTGCAGGAGGAGAAGGATAATATTCATCAGGATATGATGGAGTACAAAGGCAAGTCTGTGAAATTGCAAGAAGAAAAGAACAAATGGGAAACGAAGCGAAATGAGTTAATAGCACAAATTTCACAGCTAAAAAAAGACCAAAATGAGGAAAAATAGATTATGGAAGAACTAATGAGACAGACTCCCACTAATGAAGATTTGACTATTGTAAATATTGAAAAGCCTTTAAATGATTTTTCCGCTAATGATTTACTAGTGCCCATGTCCCAGGTCAGCTTGAAGGATGTAGAGATAAGGGAATTAAAAGAAGAAAATGAGAAAATCAAATCTGAGCTGACCAAAATGACTGAAAGTAAGAATAAGATATTACAGGATAAAGGTCAATCACAAAAGAAGCTTAATGAATTAAAAGAAAGAAATACAGGAAAGGGTCCTCTGCAGGGAGCTAAACACATAATCTAGGATACGTTGTCTGTGGAAATTACTAAGTTCAAACATTATTTGAATTTCATTGATGATCAAAGTACATTGGTTAATTTAGCCAATCAAAGATTGAAACTAGTAAATGAGACCATGGAGAAGAAGCCCCTGAACACAGCTCATAATGCATTGAATTTATTAAATTCATTAACCTATCAAAAATTACAAGATATAGGAATCAAAGACAGGGTGGCAATGGTACTATGGTAAAAAAGGTTTATTCATAAACATCATCTTATGAAGACAGTACAAGATAAGGCTGATGAGATGACCTCACGTATTAATGATTTCAGGCATGCTTTTAAAGAATTGTTTGAAGATGGCCTTCCTTCTTTCAGGGATAAAGAAGGGTGACTTCTTTCTCAAGAACATTATCACAGCCTGCTAGTGCAAAGCCATATGGATCACTCTAAATTTGATGATTTGGTTAAGGGACTGATGGGAAAGGTCATCGTGGATAAGTTAACAGAATACTTCGAGATATTGCAGAACTTTCTAATCGTTAGAGGAGGGTTGATGTCTTATGAATCCTATATGGATTTGGAAGTATCTATCTGGGAAATGACTGAGTATGATATCCCAAGCGCGGAACAATGGAGAGCTATGGAAAGATTTGGAAAAACAAAGTATATTCTTCATCCGTGAAAACATGTGTTGTGCACTATGGAGCTTCTTGTTCGGGCCTTGTTGTTACCGAGTTGATTTTAATTAAATGATATATCAAGATCAAAGCAAGTGGTTTATTCCTAGTTATTAGGGATATAGTTACAAAGACTTTGATTAATCAGATTATTCAGTTATTAAATCTTCTTGGGAGAAGAAATCATTTATATATATATTTACATTTACTTTATGTAATGAGGGTTGGAACCCATTTGTTGATGAATGTTTTTTGAATACATATAATTTTTGAAATAACAAAGTTGAATGCGTGTGGGTTATCAGAGATTCTTGTGCTATTTACATTACAGTCTGTATTTTCTTTCCTCTGTGATCGTTTTTCCAGTGTTACATTCCGTTTTGTTTTCCTCGTGTCTGAAGCGTAGTATTGAATGGTTGGAATTCATACTTGTTATGCTCTGACTATTTTTTTAGATATTTTATAAATGTTTCTACTAAATTTAATATGGAACTCATCTTCTGATGCTCTGTATTGATGGACTGTTCATTGTTTCTTCCTTTCCACCTAAACTAAATGAATGACTGTAATTAAGTGGTTACCTCGCCTTTGATGAAATCTCATGCATGCGATTTTGTGATACCTTTATGTATATGTGACTCCATTTGCCCAATGATTATGTGTATCGTTTCAACCGTCTATATGAGTTTCGAGTGTTGATTTTATATCTATCCTTGTTAAATTTATATTTGAGAGATCCCTCTCTGGAAAGGAAATCCAGTTTTTTTTTGAAGTGGTTTTTGCTGTTACCTTTGGAATTTACCTTTGCAACTTGGGTACATTCTGAGTGTTAACAAATTGGCACCGTTGGCGGGGAATGAAAGTGAAAATCTGCCTTGGGAAGAACGACAGAGTTTGAAGACCAAGAAAAGATTTTTGTGGGCAAACAGGAATTTTTGTCAGTAGAGAAGGTTGTATATTTGCCCTGGCAATTCCATTGTAAAATTTTTCAAATTTTAAAAAGGTCATTCAGGCTTCGAGGAGACACACACGAGGTAATTCTGATACTGAAATTTTAAAGAGTTTGGAAGATCCAGAAAGTTTATTTAAGAAAAAGGATAAAGAAAAAATAGATTTTCCTTTGTTTGGTGCATCATCTTCTCAAGATTCTCCTAATATTTTTGATCCGGAATGAGAAGTTAATGTTGAAAGGAGTTTGTTGAAAACAAAGTTTGAGTTTGATCCTAAAAATACTGAATTTAATTCTTGTAGATTAGAATCTTATTTGTTGGATTCCCTTTGGAGAGATTTACAACAGTCTACGAAAGTTGAAACACTTACTGTTCAAAAAACTCAAAATTTTTCAGTTCCTTTGAATCCACCTAGACCAATGGCAGCCAGATTTGCTCCCTTGCATTTACCTGCTTTATTACATGACCTTCCTCAAAATTAATCCTAAAGAATTTCCTTATTTGATGGAGAAGGTGACATAACGGCAAAGCAACATGTGGCTAAGTTTGAAGATTTTGTTGACTTGGAAGAAGTTGATTATGCAGATGTTAAAATGTGGTTATTTGCTCAAAGTTTATCAGGTGAGGCAAAGAAATGGTTTAAAGACTTGCCAGATGGATCTATATTGAATTTTCAATATTTTAAGAATGCATTCCTAGATTGATGGGATGACAAACAGAACCCTTTGCAGCTCTTGTCTCAGTATAATAGTCTCAAAAATGGGGGTTTTGAATCTGCTCATGAATTTTCAAGCAGGTTTATGAGGGTTTATAATTCTATTCCAGAAAACATAAAACCTTCTATAGCTGCTACTAAACTGCATTATGCTGAAGCCTTTGATAATGACTTTGCATTTTCATTGAGAGAAAGAAAATCAGCAACTCTTGCCGCAATGTTTACAGATGCTTTAGAGGTGGAAGCGAATATGATGGCAAGTGGAAAAATGAAACACAAAGACATTGATAGGAGGAAAAAGGAAGAAAATTTTCCTTCTACTTCTTCTTCTACCACTGATATTAAGTTTGAAATGATGTTGAAGACAATGGAGAAGTTGATGGACAGATTGACTATGGATAATAGGGTGTTCAACAGAGAACAAGTCGATCCTCAAATCAGGAATCCAAATTTTAGAACACCAAATCCTCCTATACTTCCACAAAATAGGCAGAGAGACATGAGAAACCCAAGAAATCAAGAAGAACAACAAATTCGACCACCGTTCCCTGAGAATTATGTCGTTGACGAAGAAGATCCTACTGAAAATGAAATTCATCTTTTTGGAGAACTAGATTCAGAGATATATCCTACTGAAGAAGAACATAGCATGTTTGCACAGGAGGATGGAAATGAAGAATTTGAGAGGGAGACAGAACAGTATCAAAGAGGTTACCTGCATGCTATGGATGATGTACAGAGGAAGATTAGATTGAGAAATAGAGAAGTTCTTATAAATACAGGGAAAGTAAACCCAAATCATCCTTCCACTAGTTTTTTAAATATAGAAAGGAGAAAATAAATACAAAAAGAGTCTATCGTAAATAAAGAAGTTGAGAATGAGATACAAAAAAACAAAAGAATGAAGAAAGTAACCCCAATTGATGTAGAAAGAGTCAGTTCTAGTTTCAATTCATAAAATGAGCTTTCCAAGTTGAAAATTTTTGTTCCATTTAATGAGTTGTTGAGAAACAATGAATATAGAAATACCATAAAAAAATGGTCAAAGGTCAAGGAGAATTGCAATCTGATATTTTGGAATTGAATGATGATAATCCTACTATTTCATTTGGGTCGAAAGTTGAAAATTTAGAAAATGAAGAAATCCCTCCTTTTTATTTGAGTTTGAATGTGCATTATATGGTCGTCCATAATGCTATGCTAGATTCGGGTGCATCACATAATTTAATGCCAAAGGGAGTAGTTGAAAGTCTGAGATTGGAAGTGACAAGACCCTATAAAGATTTGTATTCTTTTGATTCCAAAAGAGTAAAATTTCTTGGTTTGATTAAAGATATGGTAGTAACTCTGAATAAATTACCATCTAAGACCATAGTAATGGATGTGGTAGTAGCAGATATCCCACCCAAGTTTGGACTATTGTTGTCAAGATCTTGGACTTCAAAGTTGAAGGGTAGTTTACAAATGGATATGTCATATGCTACTATTCCTGTTCAACATGGAAGTAAGAGGTTGTATAGTGAGAAAATAACTCCTTATGTAGAAAGCAGTCAAGATAAGCCTGAAGTTCATCATATATATGTTGTTGATACTGATTTGGGGTCTTCCATTTTCTTTAATGATTCTATCCCATATGATTTGGAAGCTACATTGCAGAAGAATCCTGAGGAAAATAAGAAAGAAGAAGTGATGGAAGAAGATGCTTTGGAGGCAAAACAAAAAAGAGAAGGTTTGTGGACTATGTACTTTGATGGATCTGTGGCAAAAATAGGTGCTGGAGCTGGTGTGTATATAATTTATCCTATCAGGGATTTTAAAGCTTTATCATATAAATTAACATTTGAATGCATGAATAATGTAGCTGAATATGAAGCTTTATTACTGGGGTTGCATGCTTTGAAATATTTGGGAGCACATAGGATAAAGGTTTTAGGGGATTCAGAATTGGTGATAAACCAAGTGAATGATAGTTATCAAACCAGGCATCCCCTAATGAGGGCTTATAGGAACGAAGTATGGGATATGATTGGTAACTTTTTTACAGAGCATACGATTTAGGTGGTTTCTAGACATGAAAATACTGTAGCAGATTCTTTGGTAGTGGCTACTAGAAAATTTAAAACCCCTATTGCTGGTCAGAAAGAATATCAAGTGGACATTGTGAACATACAATCTATTCCTGATAATTCTAAATATTGGCAGGTATTTGAAGATGACATGCATATCAGAAGGTTTTTAGAACTATCAGGAGAATTTGTAAATACTCATATTGACACCGAAAATGACAATGGTGAGAGCTTTCAGGATGATGAAGAACCTGAAAAAGAAAAGGATGGTGCTGAGAAATTAAAGGGAAATTTAGGAGGAAAAGATATTATTCAATTAAAAAACAATTTTATACCAAGAGGTTTGATTCCTTTGGAAAAACTTTTTGATCAGAATGATGTTGCTAAGAATCCTAAAGTGAAGCCTATTGAGAATTCCATTGAAGATAGGAATATTGTTACCGAGGAGAATCCCAAGATTATAAAATTATCCAAAAGTTTGCCTGTAAAAGAAAAAGAGGAATATGTGAATTTAATGAAAAAGTATATAGATGTATTTGCTTGGAGTTATGAAGATCTTAAGGAGTATGATACATTTATAATACAACATACTATTCCTATAAAACCTGGGGAAAAACCTTTCAAGCATAAACTTAGAAGGATAAATTCTAAATTGCTTCCCATTATTGAGAAGGAAATTAAAAAATTATTTGACACCAAAATCATTGTGACTCTAATATTTTCGAAGCGGGTTGCAAATTTGGTTGCTGTTAGGAAAAATAATGGAGAGATAAGACTGTGTATAGATTTCCAAAATTTAAATAAAGTTTCTATGAAGGACAATTATCCCTTGCCGAAGATGGATCATATATTGCATAAGGTAGTTGGAGCTGAGAGAATTTCGATGTCGGATGGTTTTTCTGGTTACAATCAGATCAAAGTATTACCTAAAGATTAAGAAAAAACTGCATTTACTACACCTTGGGGCACTTTTATGTATGCAAAGATGCCTTTTGGCTTAATGAATGCAGGAGATACTTTCCAGCGAGCCATGGACATTGCTTTTGCAGGAGAAATTGGAAATTTTGTGGTCATTTAAATGGATGACATTACAGTTTATTCAAAATCTAACAGAGAACATATTCATCATCTAGAAAACATTTTCATCAAGTGCAGGAAATTTGATATATCATTGAACCCAAAGAAGTCCAATTTTTCATTGAAAGAAAGAAAATTGTTGGGCCATATAATATCTAAAGATGGAATAAAAATTTATCCTGAAAGAGTAAGCGCAATTTTAAAGGTAGGAGAATCTAGGAGTAAAAATAAAATACAATCATTTTTGGGACAAGTGAATTTTTTAAGAAGGTTTGTGCCTAGTTTTGCTGAAATCTTAATGAATATTACAAATATGCTGAAAAAGGTCATGAAATAAAATGGAATGCAGAAGCTAGGAAGTCATTTTGGGAAATCAAACAAGCAATCTCAGATGCTCTGGTGTTGGTGAGTCTAGATCTTACCAAAGATTTCTTAGTATTTTCGTATGCTTCAGAGTATACCATTGCAGTAGTTTTATTGCAGAAGAATGATGAGAACTTGGAGCAACCCATAGCATTTTTCAGCAAGATGTTGAGGGATGGAGAATTGAAATATGACATCATGGAGAAACAGGCATATGCTTTAGTCAAGGCATTGAAATATTTCAGAGTATATATTCTACACTCACATGTAATCGCACATGTTCCAACTGCTGTAGTGAAAGGAATTTTGACACAACCTGATCCAGAAGGTAGAAGGGAAAAATGGATAGCTACATTACTGGAGTGCGACATAGAGATAAAGCCTACTAAGCTGGTTAAGGGACAAGAATTAACAAAAATGATGACAAACTCAAATTGTGAATCTTTACAAATTAATTTCTTATCTCACCAATTTAATCAGTTGGATACAGAGGTGCAAGTAATGATTGATTTTGTGGCGTCTCCATGGTACTCTAACATTGTTTACGTCCTTTGAAATTTACAAGCACCAGTAGGATTGAGTAAGTCAAGGGCAATATCAGTAAAATTGAAAGCTGCCAAGTTTCGTATTATAAATCGATATCTTTATTGGAAAGACCCCAGAGGTGTGTTACTAAACTATCTTTTGGAAAATGAAGCTCAACATACAGTCAAAGAATTTCATAAAGGAGATTGTGAAGGGCATCATTCTTGGAAGGTGACTACAAATAAAATTCTAAGGGTAGGCTACTATTGGCCAACATTATTTTTAGATGTATATAAAGAAACCAACATGTGTCATCAGTGTCAAATTTTTGATGGTAAAAGAAAGGTACTTCCTCTACCTTTAAATCCAATAACAATAGAAGCTCCTTTCCAACAGTGGGGTTTGGATTTGATTGGAGAAATGAATCCCAATTCATCAGGACAACACAAATAAATTTTAATAGCTACGGATTATTTTACAAAATGGATTGAGGCGATTCCCACCAAGAAAGCCACTAAAATTGTAATCATGGATTTTCTTGAGGAAAACATATTGGCTAGATTTGGATGCCCCAAAAGAATAGTAACAGACAATGCAACCGCTTTTAAATCTAAGAAAATGATTGATTTCTATCACAAATATCATATAAGTCTCAATCATTCGACTGCCTATTATCCGCAAGGAAATGGGTTAGCCGAATCTTCAAATAAAAGCTTAGTAAGGATCATCAAGAACTTGTTGGAAGATAATAAAAGATCATGGCATACCAAGCTCAAATATGCTTTATGGGCTGACAGGATTAGTACAAAAAGGGCAATTGGAATGTCTCCTTTCCAATTGGTGTATGGAACTGAAGTTGTTTTTCCAGCATCGTTAGGTGTTCCAGTTATGAGATATTTCCAAGAGCAGCAAGAAGAACCAAACCACATGCAAAGGAGGATAAACCAGATTATTGAGTTAGAAGAGAAAATGAATAAGGCTTATGATAAGGTGCAATTACATCAGGAAAAAATAAAAAATACTTTTGACAGAAAGGTGAAAGAAGAACAGTTTCAGATTGATGACTTGGTCTTGAAGTGGGATGCTCCTAAAGAAGATAAACATGGAAAATTTGATCATATGTCGGTGGGTCCTTGTGTTATTGCTGGATACGGAGGACAAAATGCATTTCTTTTGGAATATCTAAACGGGGTTTCTCTAGATAGTAACCCTGTCAATGGGAGATTTCTGAAACATTACTTATCCTAAGAAGGAAGGTAAAACCTGTATTATAGGCTGTAAATATTTGTTTTCTTTAGAAATTAGTACAGATGGTAAGCCGGATGTTTTTGAAGCTCGTAGTGAAATCCCTAAGATTCAGGAGGCATGCCATTCCTTTCCATTAAATATATCAACAAGAAAGACAAATTTTTCGGAAGTTATCATGAAAAGATTAAAGACAGGCAACTGGTCTATGAGTTTTTTGATACCTTGCAAGGAGGATATCATCCCCAGATGGAGCCAGTTGTTAACAACCTCTAACTAGTAGAGTGTCGAAGGAAGCATGGTAAAGAGAAATGATGGTTGTTTGAACTTTGGTTAAATATAATAATGTGAATGTATGATAAAAGGGTTCATAAACAATGAAATCATCACATAATCCAATGGTATAGAATGAGGAGGTGAAGATCGATGGCTTATAATAGATCCGCTCTATGAAGATGCACAGAAGATAAGGGCATGCAGAGATAGTTAACAGAAGACTTCGAGATATTGCAAAAATTTCTAATCGTCATAGGAGGGTTTCCTGTTATGTCTTATGCAGCCTATATGGATTTGTAAGTATCTATTCGGGAAATGATTGAGTACGATATCCCAAGCACGAAACAATGGAGAGCTGTGGAAAAATTTGGGAAAACAAAGTATATTCTTCATTCGTGAAAATAGGTGTTGTGCGCTATGGAGCTGCTTGTTTGGGCCTTGTTGTTACCGAGTTGATTTTAATTAAATGATCTGTCAGGATCAAAGCAAGTAGTTTATTCCTAGTTATTAGGGATATAGTTACAAAGACTTTGATTAAGCAGATTATTCAGTTATTAAATCTTCTTGGGAGAAGAAATCATTTAGGTATATATTTACATTTACTTTATGTAATGAGGGTTGGAACCCATTTGTTGATGAATGTTTTTTGAAGACATATAATTTTTGAAATAACAAAGTTGAATGTGTGTGGGTTATCAGAGATTCTTGTGTTATTTACATTACAGTCTGTAATTTCTTTCCTCTGTGATCGTTTTTCGAGTGTTACATTCCATTTTGTTTTCCTCGTATATGAAGCGTAGTATTGAATGGTTGGAATTCATACTTGTTATGCTCTTACTATTGTTTCAGATATTTTATAAATGTTTCTACTAAAGTTAATATGGAACTCATCTTCTGATTCTCTATATTGATGGAATGTTCATTATTTCTTCCTTTCCACCTGAACTAAATGAATGACTGTAATTAAGTGGTTACCTCGCCTTTGATGAAATCTCATGCATGCGATTTTGTGATACCTTTATGTATATGTGACTCCATTTGCCCAATTATTATTTGTATCATTTCAACCGTCTATATGATTTTCAAGTGTTGATTTTATATCTGGCCTTGTTAAATTTATATTTGAGAGATCCCTCTCTGGAAAGGAAAGCCAGTTTCTTTCTGAAGTGGTTTTTGCTGTTACCTTTGGAATTTACCTTTTCAACCTGGGTACATTCTGAGTGTTAACATCATCTAGAGGTTTTTCTTAAACCATTTTTCTCCACAGAATGTACTATAAGCCACCGCATGTATTGTAGTTTTTATTTCGCTACCACCTTTCTACTTCAACTGCTGCGCAACTCTACCCTCTGGATCTGATAACAACCGTTGATGAATACTCACTTTATTTTTAAGCCATTGGATTAACTTACACATGCACATTCCACTGGGCCTTTTTGTTTTCAACAACGCGTAACTTTATGGAGCGGACTTCTTATCAACTGTAGATTTTACCGACCTGATCCCATAACCATCGATCCTCACGCCTTGTTAATTATCTCCGATTACCCTTATCTCCCGTGCATCTCCATAGAGCAGATCTATTCTAAACCATTGATTTTCACATCTTTGTTCTATACCATTGGATTATGAGATAATCTCATCTTTTACGCGCCCTTTTATCATACATTCACATTTTCATACTTAACCAAAGTCCAAGTAACCATCATTTTTCTTCGCCATGTTTCCTTCGATACTCTGCAAGTTAATAAGTTGTTAACACTGGTGACAGGGTGGCTTCCATTCGTGGCTCATTGGTGGCTATCGAGACTGTCTAGGCTACCCTTCCACGAGTAAACCATGTGATAGCATAGGCCTTTTTACCTCTGCATGTAATGAGTAACAGAGCGTTGAGCTCTGTGTTGAAATGGTTAATGTTGTGAATGTTTGGTTATGGGTTCAACTATATGGGTCGTTTGCGATAATGGGAATACACGGATGCGTTTGTAAATACTATTTCGATGATGTTTTAAGTGTGGATACTTTGAGCCTTGTCTCTCCAGACGAAGACTCAACTCTGTAATCATTTTTGGTTTTGTATCTTAAACGTATGGTTTGATGAATTAATGGAGAGCTATGCATTTTGGTTTTAAATGATGTGTTAATCTATGTCGTGGCAGTGCCATTGCTTGCAATGGCACCCTGTCGATTCATGGTTGTGTGCATTTTACTTGTAAATTATGGATTGCATAATTTATGTATCATGGCTAGGGTTTATTTTTGCGATGATTAGTAACTTAGTATACTATTGCATAATTTTGTTTAAGGGTCATGGCTGTAACAACATTGACAGTAGGGTTTTATAATTTCTTCACTGCATTTATAATGGTTTGGATTTTTGTCTTTAATATTCATTATGGTGGGGTTTCACCTATCGACCATGAGCCTGGCTCGTCCTTGGTATGGAAACCTAGAAAGTATATTCTATTGTTTTATGCAATGTAGAGTTGTGACAGAGTAGCAATTTAGATTATGGTTTAAGGCTATGGTTTATAGTCGAGCTTTGGTAGTTGCGATTCAACCCTCATGTGAATACGCAGCCGGTGAATAGTGTGTTTGGATGTTACTCTATGCATTTCATTCTATTAGCATAATTTATATTTGGTGTAAGATTTTGGTTTATGTGTAAGCTTTGATGGCCAGCCTATAATGCGAACCCTTTATGGTTTTACAGTGTTGGTTCTAAAATCAATCCCCACATGATTCAATTCCTGGTTATGTGCTTGATATAGTTTTTGTTTTGTAAATAATGTGAGCCTACAGGATTCGATCGCGGGCTATCAATCACGTGGATTGTTGTTTCAATACAACGTGTGTGTTTTTGTTTTGGCATAGATGCCAACAGGCTTTGATCTTGGATCCTTTAAATGAATACGTTGTTTAATAGTTTTGGTTTGTTTTATGTATAAAATTGATTCTTAGTTTTGTTTAGATAATAGTAGAGATATCTGTATTGATAGTTAGGCCTATGGCCTGGAACTTAACAGGTCTCGATGGCTGGCATACTATGCAGAGAATTTTATAATGAAAATATTATGTGGGGTTTATTTAAGAATTATCTTCTTTATGTTTATTGTAGGTTTAAGGTTTAACTATTTTAATTTTGTTTATCATATTTATGCTATAATTGTTTAAGTTTCAGTATGGAAATGGTATTTAATTTATGCTTTAAGCACAATGTTTATGCTACAATTTATATATAATAGTTTTGATTGTTGAAATAATAAGCGTGCTGGCAATATGAAATCTGCCAGCAGAGAAAGATGTAGAGTTGGATTTTAATGGTGATAATTTCATTTCTATGGATTTTAATTTGTTCTTTGGTTGATAGTTTTATTAGTTAATATTAATATGATCTGACCTTAGTTGATGTTCTTCATAGATTCTAGAACTTAAATCATGAGAGAAGACTAAAATTTAAATGAATAGTAAAGATGGAAGAGTACTGCAGTAATGATAAAAACCATATAATTTCCTACAGTTTTGAAAACTGATAAAAGTATATAAGACAATATAATTAATAAGAAATCTAATCTATACTCTCCTAACTAGGATATCATGTTTAAACAAATAGAATTTTCCTATAAAAACATATTTATAACTACGGTTTATATGAACATGTAAACTGTAATAAAAACATTATATCTAAGTTTTGTATGAACATGTAAGCTAAAATAATCCTATATTTTTTTAAGTTTATGTAAACAAAACAACCTAGATACAACATATATATTATATTTATCCTTCCAGAATTTAATCTCTTCATTTATTAAAGAAACCTGAATAAAATATAAGGAAGATCAAGAAATCTCATACCTGCAAGTTTAAGCTATTTTAATCGCTAAAAAAACCTGCACACTCAAAAACACAAAATTAATAAGGACATAGACAATTCTGACCTCTGTTTAGATAACCAATAACTTGGGAACTACCACGTTCCACCCAACCATGACCCGAAACCATTCCTAGTTTCAATACGGATCCCCGAGCTGGTTCCAACATGCAAGTAGCTTAGAGCTCCTAAGGTAAGGCTTCCCTATCTCTGATAATAGGTTCTGTATCAATATTCTTTTCCTCTTGGGAAAAATGTTCTCCAAGAAATATCTTGAGAATAATTAGGTAGAATGATGGAATAATCAAAAGATCCCCAAGCCTCTCTTTGGCTTGGGTCTTTATAGAGAGACATTTTAGGAAAAAGGGGCAGTTAAATCAATAATCATTTGTTTTCTTGAAATAACCCTTTTTACTTAATTTAGGTAAATTTAATATTTATTTAAGTTTAACTTAGGAACTTTAGACTAGTTCCCACTTTGACTCTTTTAGGTATCTAATATTTAATTAATATTAGTAATACTAATAATAAATAGATCCTTTCATTATTATTCTTATTTACTAGTATTATTACTTATGCTTACGATTTTATACATATTATGTATAAACTATATATTTATATATGTCATTGTTAACATTTTTACTTTAGGTATCATATAGCATGATCCCTAATCACATGACACTTTTATTTTTAGCTTATAGTCACTTCTTTATTAAGGCATTCAGATAGGGGTTAGGCCAATTAGGTTAGGCAACTCTAAACCTCCTTGCATGTTTGTTATCAACACAAATGGCACTT
>LPNX010272185.1:183607-206132 GCA_001517045.1 Pseudotsuga menziesii | reverse complement strand
TATGTTGGTACACAAAAGGACACTTATGGATTGAAGGTTTCCTAAACACTATAGATGGGCATGACATGAGATGCATTCACTATCCAACCAGCTTGCCATTTCACCTTTCTATATGTTGATTGTTGTACACAACTATCTCCATAGCAACTCGCGTACATACGCCACTATCTTCTTTGACAACCCGCATACTGTACGTGACTATTCTCATTGCAACCCACATATAGATCTGTAAGCGGGTTTCCCTTATAGCAACTCGTGTATCATACGTGGGTTTCCAATATCAATAGTCACATACACATCCATTTGACATTAAAAATAATAAAACATGATTAATGGATATTTGTTGAGCCCTAATCATTAACTATCTCAACTGTCTCAACCTCCTCAACCTTCAAAACCACCCTACTTTCCAAAGTATAAATAGAGGCCTTGGGGAGGGCATTGATTAATCATACTTGGAGATCAAAGTTATGCTGGTGGTATATCTTCAAAAGTATTTGGAGTAGCATAACTCAGAATCCTTTGGTTGCAGAGGAGTCCTTGTCTCAGGCATTGGGTTGTACACTTATCTCATTCACTATTGTTAATAAAGAGAATTCTTCTTCCAACTTTGTGTTGAGTCTCTTTCATGTATCATGTTTGATGAATATTTTTGATTAAGCACTCTATATATTGTTCATCTAACTTGTCATATATACATTTATACGATTGTACTTGGAGAATTTGCTCTTTGCAAGTGAAGGAGGTGCATCCCTGAAAGCTTTGGAGAGAAGCAGAGCGGGAGAAGAGAAAGCTTGGATCAACCGTCGTTAATCGGGTGAGTTCAACATTTATTCCTATTCCTTTTCTGTACTTTAAAGCTAATTGTTTGCAATTTTTAGAAGTATGTTGGTAACCCCAGACCCTAGGTTACAAGGGTGTTTATTCCTAAACAAAAATGTTGGATTACCTCATCTAACATGGTGGTTATTTAGTACTTGATGAGATACATAAATTTAAAATTTTATTTAAGCATTTAAAAATAAGTAAGATGAGATCAATGTTTTATCAGAGTCGTTTTCACTCAACATATTAATTTTTCAATAATTCCTAGCGTTTGTCTAGAGCCCATACTTGACACTAAAAAACAAAGAGTTACAAACTTATTGCAATTCCAGAGCTCCTTACTCAACACTAATGCTAGGATGTATTTGTAGGATACACTTAGGGATACAATGTCTAAGGATCCGATGTTCTAGATCTTATGCTCAACATCAACTTGGAATGCTCCAGGGATTATGCCCAACACTTCAAATTCTTATATTTTCATGTGCCCCAAAGCTTCCTGCTCAACACAAAGGTTTCATAACTCATGTGCTCCAAAGCCTCTCGCTCAACACAACATTAAAATACTCATGTGCTCTAGAGCTTCTTGCTCAACACAAACATTAAATAATCATGTGCTCCAGATCTTCTCTCTCAGCACAAAATATCAAATGCTCATGTGTTCCAGAGCTTCTTGCTTAGCACAAAACATTAAATACTCATGTGCTTTAGAGCTTGCACTCAACACAAAAATCTCATCAATTATGTTCTTTAGGGTCCACTCCCAACACATGAAATCATATACATAAAAAATATGCAATTGGCTTATTCCCAATATATCAAAAAAATCATCATTCTCATGTGTAATTGGGTGTCATGCCCAATATACAAAATAAAAAATCAAAGAAACATGTTGGCCACTTTTCCTAACTCGTGCGACCCAGGTTCTGTGCATCCTGTCAACCCAACAAACACTCGAGATACCAGCCCAACAGAGCAATCCTTGTCAGCAACACCCGCAAAGCAGGCGCAATGTCACCCAAGATATCACTTCAATGGGAAACCACGGAAACCATGTTTTCGTAGCTATTCGAGGGATTATAGTCCCTTAGCGCATAGCCAAGGAGCTCGACCAAGTCGCAAGGATGGAGTCATTTACATCGAACTGTAGCGCACACTGCACATATACTTTCTTATCTACTAATGGCATGACACATAGTACTTTAAATATAAAGGGATATAAAAGAAAGTTAACAGACAGGCGCAATATAACATACGCACAACAGATATTGTACCGTAAACATAAACTAATAATCAAAAGTTGTGCATAATAACCTATTCATGCATTCAAACTTCTATTGATAGTATGGCATTCATTCAACCATGACAGAACTTGCATTATAAACATAAACAACCATACACATTCAATCATCAACACACAAGAGAGTTCATGTGGAAGCCCATATGGCTGAAAACCAAAAAGCGCTCTTCATCTCGCATGAGAAATATATGGCGCCTTAAGCCTACATTTGACTGCAGACTGTCTTAGATATAGATTTTTTCTCAAACTCTTTCTTTCTCTCATGCTCTCTGTCTTATTTCTCCTAACTACTACTACCATCTACTGATCCGCACATGGCCTCGATCGACTTCTCTAGCATCTACACCTCCCTAGCAGAGCTTCTCTTCTACTGCACTATCTCCAACTGCATCTTGTAGACTTTTGACTAATATACCACTCAGATCTCACAACTTCCTTCTACTCCCTCAGAGATCATCCATGATCCCACCACTAACCAATCAAAAGCAACTAAAGACTGATCTACAAATCCACGAAAGAGTAAAATAAATGCAACAAGCCACAACAACCAACAAGAAACCCTATAACTATTGAATCCCTCCTAATTATAATATTTTACATGACCACATAGGGTCGACTCCATACAAGAAGTCTATTAAATGTCACCATTGGCTGCTCCCTAGGCTACAACGGTGGTGATCATTACTTGACACAAGTCACTAACTACCTTACTTACATCATGCATTCACTCATGTGGAATTCGTCGACTGACTTCGACACCCACGATCATCCTATCACTTTCAGCCATTAATATGAACTTGTGCTACTATTTTACCCTGCAAGAATCTTCCTTCCATGCAGGTGACATCTTTTGTGCATATTCCATCTTCTATGTAGAATTCCTCTTCTGCGCAGTTTTCTTTGTCCATGCAGATTTCCTTTCTGCGTAGATTTCTTCTATACCTACCACGTGCTTCCTTTTCCTTGTTTGTACTTGTGTAGTGGATTGATTCTTGTGCATTTCTTCATTTGTGCTTATTTCTTTCGTGCTTTCCCCAGGCCCAACAGGCCCCCAACACTCACATGTGGCTCGTCTCGAGCCACGAAGCAATGGAAATAGGAGGTGGCACAACATGCGCGGCCATTTATTTTTTGTTGATTTTTTTTTGGAAGTGTTTCCTGCACCAGGATCTCATCCCATACTTAGAAAAAAAAATTATTTTTAGATTACAAAACTGGAGTTATACAATTTCTTCGGCAGCATCATCTGAAGAGTCTACTTCTATAGGTTTTTCTTTTGTTTGCTCGAGCTCTTCTTCATGTTGTTATTCTTGTTCCTCTTCATCTTCCTTTTCCTCTTCATGTACATCCTCTGGTGCATCTTTTGGCACAGATTGTTTTGCTCTTCCAACCTTCTATTGGAATTGGAAAAAAATGGGAGTAAGCCTTTCTATCTCCTGGTGGGATTCTTCTTCCTGCTGCTCCAATTCCTGCACTCAATCAGAACTAGGGTGTTCCAACAACACATTGGCCACTGCTTCTGTTAACTTGTGGATTCTCTACTGGAAAGGATAAATTAGCCTTTTCATCCTTTTAGCTTCAGCTTGTTTCTTAGCTGTCTCTTGGTTGCGCCTATTTTCCTGCTCGTGTAGATTTCTTGCCTTATCCTAGAGCTACTTGAGCTCAGTGACTTTGGTAATTTTCTCCTTTGTTGGTAGCTTCTTAATCTATGCCCTTACCACCAATACCTATAGTTCTACTTGCCATGCCTACTCAGCAAGTTTCTCCACAGTCTCATCCTCGATGAGTTGCTCCCACACTGCGGCAATTGTTTCCATTGCCTCTGTGCAGATATTTACGGCTTCCCTAAGCTGACTAACAACTTGATATGATGATTGTTACCTTTGTTACACAAATTTGGGGGGCGTGCTCGGCTGCTAGTTGGTATTTAATTCTTGAACCTGTTTCTTTAGATCTGCGGCCAATTTGAATAACTGCCTCAGCTGGTGCATAGGTTCTGCCTCGTCTTCTTCCTCATAATATGATAGTTCCATGACTGCCTCCTTTATGGCTTCTTCCAGTGAATCCTGCCTTTGCGCTTGTGCTTCCAGGTCTTCCTGTTGTCACTTGACGACTTGTTTGTGCTTCTTTGCTTTCTTGGTTTCCTTGGCTTCCTGATATGCAACCTCATTTTCTCAGATTCTCACCTCTATAGCTATGACATGCTGAATGGAATAGATGTGTGGAAATTCCAGCTTAGAGAAATCCAATTTTAATGTGTCCAAGCTGTGGACATTTGTATCTGTTTCTCCTGTATTTGTCGAAAATGCTTGCATAGGAATTTTTATTCTCAAGGGTGGGAGCAGCACCAATGTCACCAAAGCGTCTGATGAGTCTACCCCATAGGTCTCATCCTGTACAACATCACGCACTTCTGTGATGGCCTCAGCCAACTAGGTAAATTGCACAATGATCAAAGTTGTCAAATTAGTTTTCCTGCATGTGATATCACTCAAGGTAGACTTAGTTATTTGTGTGACTTCCTCTTTAATAAGAGTTGGATCCTCTTCTGATGTGCTAAGGAATTGGGGTCGATTATCCCTCTACTTTTTCCTGTGCGGGATGCCCGAGGCTTCTGCATCTTCCTCGATGGGCTCTTTGCCCTTTCTTTTCTTGCTTCTTTCAATGCGTGCCTCCTCATTAGTAGGGATGTCTTCTTCATGATTGTTGGGTGGGACTTTCTATTCTTCTTCTTCTTCTTCTTCCTGGGCATCCTCCTAATGCTCCTAGGTGTTAGTATTGGTGCGGTTTTGGGGAGGGTTCTCCTGTGGATCCCCCTGCGGCACTTGCTGCTCCTTAGGAACCTCCACACACTAGCCAATCCATTCTTTGGGCCATTATTTGATTTCTATCTCGATATCTGCATCTTTGATGATGAAGAAGGTCGAGAGTTCTTTCTTCTTGGGGTCATTGCGTGGATATAGGATGATGTTGTGCAGCCCCGCATGGAAGTTAATGAATGGGTACTTGACCACTGTCACATGTTTCAGTCTATACTACTGGCACACGACCTGTCTAAGTCTTTCTCCTTGGAGAAAGAATTCAATATTTGTATCATTCTTACGCTTGCTATCTTTGTGGTCCCATAGGTTCTATAACTGTGCGCCAAGGAACTCCACTGGTATTTCCATGGGTTGATAGTTTGGTGGAGGAGTCCAGGCTATAAATGAGATCAGAATCAGAAGCCACGAGTAGTCAAAATTAGCCAAGAGAAGTTCATGCGCGTCAACCACATCATCCATCAGTTCATTCACAAGGAACTGGGACTAGTTAATGTGCACTACTTGTGCATACTGTTCTACTAGCTCTAATTTTGCGGTAGTGCATTTAGTAGGCCTCATCTTGTGCAACAACTTACTGCATAAATTTTTTTCTACGAAACTTACAACAATGTCATTGATAGAGTTAATGAGGTATCCCTTTACATCGTGGACAAGTTGGTACTTTCCCTTCATGTCATTCTTGTCCAATTTTTCCTCGTCCTTCTACAGATATGGGGTCAGGTCGACTCCTTATCGTGGGAGACCCGTGATGGCCAAGAACAGTTCGACCGTTACCTCATATGGCTTGTCTAGCCACAGGTAGCCTCCATGGAAGCATACCAAAAGTTGATTGACATACATCCCGACAGAGGGAGTTCAATCAAAATGCAGCATAAGGAGAAATTTTAAGATGCCTGACTACTCCAATCCATGCACCCACTCCATTGTAGAAACTACATCTGCATTCAGCGGTACACCAGGCACCGCAACCATGAATCGATTTCTTGCCAGCTCCTCTTGCTTCCTGGTATTTTAGTCTTCAAACTTCAAGTCCTGAATTTTGGGGGTGATTATGTCCTGGGTCCGTGGGACTCCTTCTGGAATGGTCAGCTCTTCCAGTTCATCCTACACATCCACTATCACTGTTGCTACACCTAGGACCCTAGGTGACACATATGGGGGAAACAAGTTCTTTTCCTTATTGGTCAACTCTGTTTCTACTAGTGGTGGTGGAACCGGGTCGGATTTGTGGGATTTGGGTATCTTTGCTGGGGGACCAGAGGGATTGGGGAGGTATGCAATCAACAAACCACTAGGAACATAAATTTGTGCTCCTATCAGTTGTCCTAATGGCCGGATTGTAGGTACCTATGTCTACTGGCCTCCTATCGGTGGCAGGCGTGGCAGCCTAAGAGGTGCCTTCAGTCGAGCCTACATCTTATTCATATTCTTAGTTAGCTGACTGGGTTCAGGGACATAATGCACTTCTAATATCAGGCCGGGTGAGGCTGGTGAAATAGCTGAGTCTTCACTGTCATTGGATAGCTCAACAATCATGGGATTTGGCTCTGAGGTAGGGTTCTGGTTCAATCTAGAAGTTATTGGCTTAGTTGGATCGGCTCTCTGGTTTCTTGGCTCTACAAGGAAATGTAAAGGTTACCACGACAGAGGTGACTGATATTTATAGGAAATTGGGCATCGAGGTTGTGATTGGATGCAATGATGGGCCATCTAATGGAGCACATGGGCCCATCCTTCATCTC
The DNA here is from genome assembly GCA_001517045.1 of Pseudotsuga menziesii. NCBI lineage: Eukaryota > Viridiplantae > Streptophyta > Pinopsida > Pinales > Pinaceae > Pseudotsuga > Pseudotsuga menziesii. Next base: position 199,443 of record LPNX010272185.1, on the reverse strand, counting down.
CTTTCCTCGTACACTTAGGTTCAGTTATGTACTTGTCAAGGAATTTATGGTTAATACGATGGATGGGACCAACAATCACGTCACCATTCTCCTCGGACTTTCCAAATTAATGCTACTGAGCTGTCGCAAGCGCCAAATATTTTTTTGAATCCTCGTGCATCTAATGGTTTGTAGGTGTCTGCCAGTTGTCTCTTAGCTAGTTTGTTGGCGGGATTACACTGCACCATTCTTCAGTGTAACTTCCTTTTTTGGCGCCAGGTTACACTAGCGATGCTTCTCTCATTTCTTTCCATACTTTAGATCCTTTTTTTTGTTGCACGCATAGTCCTTATGGTACCGCGCCACAGTCATCACGGTATGGTTTTAATCTTCCGCCATTGATCATACCCGCAACCAGTGTTCCATCCAACTTATGTAGTTTTACCGCGTCTACTTCAGTAATGTACGCAACCACATATGGGCCTAGCTAGTATGTTTTGAGCTTACCTGGTGTTGGCTGAGAAATGCGACCTATAGGGTATTGTGTCTAACTACTGAAAAACAGCCCACACACTCGACTTACTGCAATCTTGTATGTGTTTGGTATAACTATTTTTCACGGGTTAAAGACCCTGCTACCTATAAAATATGCTCTCAAGGTAGAGAGTCTCTTGGGATGTATATGGTAAGTTCTATTTAATCAAATCTTCACTCAAATCAACTAAAGATCTAATTAAAATGACTAACTAATGCTAATAAATATCTTAAACTAAAACAACAAATAATAGTAGCTCCTAATCTCGATCTATAATGACCTAAGATGCAATATGAATATCCCAAAAATGGGAGCTGGAATTAATAATCAGATAACAAGTTTTATTTGAAAATTTGATCTATGATCCTGCATCCTATTCTCAGCAGATACAGATCTAAATCAACTTACAATAAAATAATATTTTATCATAAATCAATTTGAAAATGAAACAAAACTCATAATCGAAATAAATTTAACATAGTATTGAAGCATAAAAGAAATTACACCCAAGTATTAACGCTGAAATGAATAAGTTCAACTTACACAGTCAGTACTTTGTATGAAATCATATCATTATCAAGTGAAGAAAAGGAACATGAAGAAGTTCATTTACTTTTCTATATGACAAGTAATTATCCATACTTCAACACTAATTACTTTGTTCAGAATCCATTAACAAAAGTGTTTTCACATATAATATAAAGATACATACATATGAAAAGGAAATTCAACACACGAAAACAATATTAAGACAACATGATAATAACTGATAGACCTAGCTAATGTCTTCAGTATGTCTGTAAAACATAGTAATCCTCAGAAATAGTTCTAAAGGAACACAAATAAAACAAAATAATATTAAGTGCTGTATTATATTTTTTCATCACAATTTCCAGGATTCCAACCCTTTGCTTCATTTCAGAAGTTGCTTATAAAGGAAAATAAAAGACTACAACTGACTAACTAGAAATCCTATTTCTTAGGAAAGATCCCAATCATATCCAAATAACGTGTAACAATGACCACCTTCATAGCCACGTTGTTACAAAATCATCCGGAAAGAAAGATATGCCCAGAGTTTTAACTTACTAGAGAAATTCCAGCGTTATACTCTCCCAATCATAGTAACACCATACTGGGTAATCCATGCCAGCAGAAGCTTAGAAATAGGAACGAAGTAATTACTGAGCATTAAATCAGTTGTAAGACTCGAAGATTCTTCATTGAGTAGCCACGTACAATCAAAAGACATGAAGGCAGACCAACATCTAGTTTTATCCCAATGGTTTCTTTGACACCTGTACATATCAAAAAAAGTTGTTTTAGCAAAATGTAATGATGATCAATTAAGCATGAGCGAGATATCTGCAGAATTTTAATTTTGTAGATATCTCAATTTAATCATTTAGACCATGAACTGAACTGAAACTGATGAACCCAAAACATCACTAACCTATAAGAATCTATCCAAAACCCTCGGTAGGAATAATGTAAGATACAAAAGACAAAATTTATAAGTCACTGGAAAAACAAAAAATATCAGATTTTTAAGGCCGACTCAACTGAGAATCGAATGGGTACACTTCTCCTACCTTCATTCAATTTATCCCTGAACTTGACAGCCATGGTCCTGTTAATCCTATTCTGTCTTTTCAATCTTTGATTATTTAACAAAATCCTTTTCATCATTTCTTTGCATTTCAACTTTTTTCCTCTTAACACATCCCATTTCTCAACCCAGGTGATCAATTCAGCTTTTAGAGCTTTAATTTCTTCCAGGGCAATTGTTTGAATAACTTGTGCTTCTTTTAAATATGTTTGCAGGGAAGAAATCAATTGGGCATGAGGATTTGGATCAGTTTGGTCTTTTGACTCTCTTTTCAAGTTTACTCGGGTTTCTTCAGTTAAGTGAGGCTTTCTATCAATTTCTTGGCTACCCTCACGATTTACTTGATGACTATCAACCACCTTGTCTGCAGAGATAGAAACATATTTAAGATCTAACACAGATGGGCCTATGGGAGCTAGATTCGATCAAACGTCTGAAGAATCACTCAGCTCAATAACTGAGACATCCCCAACACTCAAATTCCTCCTGGCAAGCAGAGCGGCTGTCATACTGCGTGTGGTTCTTCATATAGCCGATTTGCTCATAGCACTGCTAGTCTGATTTTCAGCCTTTGTTTGCTTCATATTAACCTGTGTATGAGAAGAATTCTTGTCTTGATAGGTTATAGGAGTTGAGGGTTTCCTTCCTCGACCTTGAAAATTATTTGCAGGAGTTTCAACACTAGTTTCCACCTCAATTTTTACATCATCCAGAATTAGGGTTTGATCAGGATGAAACCCTTCATCCCCCAAATGATCCTGAGAACTAGAGTTCTCAACTTCAATATTAGCCTCTTCATTGTTTATCTGCCTATGTCAAACCCTAGGCCTCTGTTTGGACCATTCCTCGTTAACCCCAAACCCATTTCTCACAAGGAAAGAATCCCAGGTCTGACCTAGTTCTTCCAACCGACTGGACACAAGAATCTTAATTAACCCATGGTGGAATAAACTCCTATTTTTGTCACCAACATTATAATGATAAGTGGATGCCATTTTATGTAAACTGTTCAAAAATAAAAAGGGCATATTGACAGGGTAACCCTTAAATATCAAAAGCAGCCGAAGGAGATAAAATTGCATCTGAGACAGCCTACCCTCGCAAGTTACATACTTGATTATTAGCTCCAAAAGAGCCCTCCATTTCTTCATTAATAACCGGGATGGGAAGCTATATTTGAACTTAGTTTGTCAATGAGCAGGGGTAAGAAACCCTTTCCACTGGTCATTCTTAATATGTTTTCCTTTATACCACTTATCACCAGTTTGTGGCAAGCAAATTGCTCGAGAAATGAATTTCTCAGACAGTCTGACTTCAATTTCTCCCACTTGTGCACGAACCCCATCAAAAGACTCTACGAATGCCTTAGAAACTGCCATATTAAAACCAAAAAATTTCCGAAGGAACTCCAACCATCCATACCTCGACACGATCTCTTGACACTCGGGAGTAGCATATAGGTATTCGTCACCAATAAGTTTGAACCTAGACACTGGAGCCATGGAAACGGATACATGAACCTCTAGGGTTTTTGAAACACGGATTACAGGATGAAATCTAGACAAAAGAATCAATATTGCTTGAACATTATCAATCTTCAAATTATTTGTGTTAAAAAATGCTCCGAAGGGTGTTGCCTGCCAACAATTGGCGACATTTTAGGACCAAACCAGTTATCTCTATAAAAAAACACCATGCAAACTTCAGATAATCACAAATAATGCCATTAAATATCGAATCTTTGCCTAAGTGACTCAAATTCAAAACAGTCTGAACATTTGACTGGACCTCAACATATTTCTATAACAACCCTATGACTGTCATCTGAGTGTTTTGATCCTAATCAGACTCAGGAAAAAGCAAGATGACTTAATTCCAATGGAGATCCATAAGGTCAAAAACAAGTTAACCAATACTCGTATAGATATGGCTTCTTAAGAATATCAGTTGGTTTTCCCCCACATTAAAGAAACACATTAGATAATACTCATTTTTTTTCTTTTTCTTTTTCTTTTTCTTCTTTGTTAGTATATATAAAAATCATATTCACAGAGACAAACATGAAAAGAATTAATCAGAAACACTATCTTATCTTGGTGACCAAATAGATAGCCTTATTCACTAACCCTACCTGTTACGGAGAGAAATTCCTATGGCTTGGGGTACCACAATAGACAGCTTGACTCCAGAAATCAATCCTTTCCAATATGCAATAGAAATTAAATGTCCAACACTAAAGGATCAGACCTCGTACCTTATTCCGGACGGTTGAAGTAGATCCCCATTGAGCTTTCCAATCTTCACCTTGAATTGATAGATTACTTCCTCAACAACAAGTAAACAATACAAGCATTCTATATATCATCGTGTTAGATCTATTCTAGCATATATAATCAATAATGTAAAAGCATTTGACATAATCCCATGGATAAAATGTTCATTCAAACACACATTATTGGACAGGAAAAGATATTTCTATTAATATAAATCAAAGATTACAAGATACAACCTCTGATGGCACATCTGCGAACCAGAGAAACTGAATCCGCCACTTGGGTCTCCACCACTTCAATCCTCCATCTCTTGATAGCAAGCTCACAAGCAAAAGGCAAGCTTGGGAAGAACACAAAATTGCTCCAAGGGACAAAGGGATGCAGACTCAAGCATAAGTTCCGGAAACAATGGACTATAGTTTTTTTGCTCTCAATTCTCTCTTCTTTCCTTCAATGTACCAAGGGGTTCCTTATATAGCTTTCAAAGGGATAATGAAAGGTCGAATCTGAGCGATCTCAAGGCATAGGGAAGGCCAGGATTCAAATGAGTTGGATCCATGTCAAGGAAAACTCCAAAAGGAATTGGATTATGCACACATCCCGATGTACGTGGTTTTAGTGGTCAAACCCACGTATATACATCCTTATAGGTTAAAAAGTCGCGTGTATCATTTTTCATGTGTTTTTAGGGATGATCAAGGAAACATCAAAGGACAAAAAATGGTCCATGGGGTATAAGAAGTCTGCAACGGGACAGGGGAAGGACTTACAAAGTGTGATTAACCTGGAGTGGTGAAATCCACTATAACATATGCCCCCTAATGTGTGAGGTAAAAATGGTCATACGATGGCTGAAATACATTATAAGTCCATCCCAGAAGTGGAGTGATGAAGGATCCCAAATGGAAGACCAACCACCCAATCAACATAGTACAATAATGCAACTCTGCATATAACTGCAAGTACATATAGAAGTCCTGGATACATAAGAGTACAATGGCCATGAATAGGCATAATACATGATATAACATATGTGGTCATCACCACGTACAATATACATAGATCAGAATCTCCATGATGAAGATATACAAAGGACCATGATCTCCAAAATGGATGAAGATATATAACAGATCAAGATCTCCATAATGGATGGAAATTTCTGACACATACTGGAATCAAGTCATGAGAGCTGAAATCTCATGAACACTGGCACGATCAAGGAGGTAGCATATAAGAGATGCCACCAATCTACAAAGTCTTCTACACAAACCGCTATGACTACATGTCCTACTATGTGAATAGAGTGTCGAGGTCAAACATAATAGTCCATCGTCTAATTACCGGTCATTAATGTATACCGTTAACAGACACGAGATCACCCACCAATAATGAAAATGGGAATCAAGGTACTAGAGTGCAAACTAACAAGTGTGAATAAATGTGTTGAGGTCCAACACTTGAGATGATCCATCAATCAGGGAACATTGATGTATTCCAAAAAACTGTCGATGGCGAGAGAAGCTGCCACTGATGACTGCAAGTCTCAAGGCACTCAAAAGGACTCTAGATTCCAATCCTAGAATAAATGATCTGAAGTCAATGGGATGAAATCCGCTAGAAGGAGGGCATTAAGGAATCCCCCATCATCCAACACGAGGTACCTTGCAAACCTGTATAATGTGGAAGGACTCGATCATAAGGTGCACAAACCAGTAACTGTACTGGGAATGGCCGACATGCAAAATCAAGATAACTGAGGAATGGCCGACTCAGGCTTCAACATCCTTTTAATAAGAGCATAACAGTGTATGGTGACTGAATGAAGGTAGCATAGACTCGATATACAAACTGGGACATCTCTGTGACATAGGAGGCATCAACAGAGGCTCCATAGGGACTGGAAGCTTAACTAGTCGGTGGAGATAAACTCAGATAAACGAGTACAGCTCCTAATGTCAAACTATAACCCAACCAATGGATGTGATATACAATGCTCTGTTCAAATGCAACATGACTCAACAGCTTCCAAATATAACATCTTTCCTTGTCCGTATTTTTGATTTTTTGATTTTTTGGACTTTTTCAGTTATTTGAAAAGCTTGAAAAAAGAATAAACTAGATTTATAGTTACAACCTAGGAGGAGACGAGTGTCGTAAGGGAAAACAAACTAGTTCCAAGCAGTGGAACATACCTATGCTCAATGCAAGGATGCATGTGGAGGATATCGACACTGGGGGCAAAATCCCCTCCCGGTAAAAAGGGAAATCAAGTTGCGAAGGATATAAAAAATGGCTCTGCATGGATAGACATGAGACAATATCGGGCTATATGGATGAAACGCAATGTCAGGGGAGCTAGCATAAAGCTCAATAAGGTAGGAAAAGCTCATGATAATGCTTTCACAACTTGACATGAGGGAGTCCTAGGGAAAATGGCCAGCATAAAGTTTAAGAGGAGTATGAAGCTCTTTCTCAAGGATATGGCGGGACTAAAGGGGAACTCCGAGACCTAAGAGAGGACTCACATCATGGGTACCAAATGCAAAAGGGATCTAACTAGGACACACATGTATAGGAAAGCTCTACCATTCACATAGTATCGCTTCTAATAGCAGCATGAAGGTTCCGTGAAACCATGGAATGGGTTCGTACCTAAGGTTAAAATGAAACAGTCATAAGGTCATGCAAAATGAAAGCGGATGTGAAATCCTAATCTATATGCCAGTTTAGACATGATACCTGTGATAGGAACAAATGGATCGAAACCTCGGAGAGAGTATACAAAAAATGGACCCTATATGACAACCATATTAGTCCAAAACAACACAAAATAGTCAATAAAGAATCCAAACTATATGATATAGGGAGGAATGATCATGACAACTGCACCCAAAGGAAACAATGCGATGAATGATGGGACATAAAAAGGAAAGTAAGGTGTAGACCCAACATTCACGCATCAACTACCACCCCCATGAGGGTGACCACCGTTGTAAAGACTGAGCGAAGGGAGTCAACATCCTCCACAAATGGAGTAGAGGGAAGAATGTGACCACTTCAAATCTATGAGCATGGTAAGGGGTTGTGATGCCCCCAAGTATGACACCAGGGTCCATACTAGGACCAAGATGGGTGATAGGATACCAGGCATGCCAAAAATAAAAGAACCTGAACTCAAGAGAGCATAAATATACTCAAGTAACCATGAACCCAAAGGCTAACTAGCTCACAAAGAGCACACTCCTAAGAAAATCAATATCCAAAATACAAGCAAACCAAGGGGAGGATATGTGAGCTCCCAAATGCAGCAGGTATGTCTCGCCTAGGAGAGGCTCGAAACTCCCATACACTACAAGCAGTGGTATGTAACCAATTATAGTGGCCCTTAGCTTCAAAGCATAAAGTGACTGTACTGTCTGAAATCTACCTAGCTGGGACACCTGCAGAATAACCCCTGCAAAGTACCCCCTCTATATCCTAGGTAAGGCCACTAAGGTCACCTCAATATAATCAATGCTCAGGCGGACAGTCGTAGGCGGGATTGACCGTATGGGCAGGGTAGCAAATCCCAAAACTCACAAAAGTGCCCCCAGATACAAATACAATCTTGGAAATATCTCTGGTGCTACTCAGTTATGACTAGGGGTCATCCCAATCAATAACCTCTCACACTGCCTCGTCCTTAAATCCCTTTTGAGAGGAGGATCTTAAGAAACACTGGTTATACCAAGGATTTCACACACCCATTTGGACAGACACATACATGTTGCTGTTTAGTGGTCTTGGAGAATTTACTCGCAATGAACTATTCCAAGACCCTAAAACCTAATCTTGTTGGTGCACCCTATAAAATAAAAGAGTGTAATTCATTTTATTAAGCATTGATTTTAATTGGCTGTAATTACTCAAAGGGAAATGGCCATGCAACTAATGACATTATGACTCAGTAGTGAAATAAATATGCACACCATAACAAACAATGTTAAGTGCAATCTTTGTCAAATGAAAAATAGGGTATGCCACTACATGAGATGCATAAATATATATTCCTTTCCAAATGCCAATGCAATCCTTCCTATATGAAAGCCTAAATAAAACTCTCATCCAAGCAATCCAATGCAAGTACCTCCTCAAATCCATATCTAAGATGCAACTAAGAGTGAAACTACTCTATATTTTTCAATATAAAATAATGAAAAATGCAATAAAAGTCATCTAAAACTCTCAATCACTGCAGCAAGTATAAAACACAATCCTAGCAATACACCAAGACAAAAAGAGTAGTGCACTAATGGCAAAAAAAAAAGGATAAATGACTAAAACTACTTTCAAAGAAAAATCAATGAAAAAGCGGTCTCTGGTCACAAAAGAAGCATCCAACAGACAACATCAGACCCAAGGAAGACCCAACCACACTCACAACCCACCCAACAACTTCCCACAAGATCAAACTCACCAAAAGGGAGGATGTACGTGATTGTTAAAAGAACAGCTACATATATATGCGACTTTTGGCCAAAAACCTGTGTGTATACATGGATTTTGGCCAAAAACATGCGTGTATATGCAACTTTTGGCAAAAAATCCGTGTATGTACGTGACTTTTGGCCAAAAACCTGCATATACAGAGAAGGCAGTGGTAAAAAGTAGGCCAAGGATCAAACCAATAAAAGGAAGTGTCAATGGATGAACATACTATAAAATGCAACACAAAGACAAGGAGAAATAAAGAGCAAGTCAATAATATCAATCCCATTGTGCCCGCAAACCCCAAATAAAAACAAGGAACATCCCCAGCGGAGTTTCCAATTCTGTTACAGAGAGAAATTCTTATGGCTTGGGGTACCACAACAGACAGCTTGACTCAAGAAATCAATCCTTTCCAATATGCAATAGAAATTAAATGTCTAACACTAAAGGATCAGACCTCGTACCTTATTCCGAACGGTTGAAGTAGATCCCCGTTGAGCTTTCCAATCTTCAGCTTGAATTGATAGATTACTTCCTCAACAACAAGTAAACAATACAAGCATTCTATATATCATCGTGTTAGATCTATTCTAGCATATATAATCAATAATGTAAAATCATTTGACATAATCCCATGGATAAAATGTTCATTCAAAAACACATTATTGGATAGGAAAAGATATTTCTATTAATATAAATAAGAGATTACAAGATACAACCTCTGATGGCACGTCTGCAAACCGGAGAAAATGAATCCCCCACTTGGGCCTCGACCACTTCAATCCTCCATCTCTTGATAGCAAGCTCACAAGAAAAATGCAAGCTTGGGAAGAACACAAAAGTGCTCCAAGGGACAAAGGGATGCAGACTCAAGCATAAGTTCCGCCAGCAATGGACTATAGTTTCTTTGCTCTCAATTCTCTCTTCTTGCCTTCAATGTACCAAGGGGTTCCTTATATAGCTTTCAAAGGGATAATGAAAGGTCGAATCCGAGAGATCTCAAGAAATAGGGAAGGCCAAGAGTCAAAGGCGTCGGATCCATGTCAAGGAAAACACCAAAAGGATTTGGATTATGCACAGATCCCGATGTACACGGTTTTAGTGGTCAAACCCACGTATATATGCACCTATAGGTTAAAAAGTCGCGTGTATCATTTTTCATGTGTTTTTAGGGATGATCAAGGAAACATCAAAGGACAAAAAATGGTCCATGGGGTCTAAGGAATCTGCAGCGGGACAGGGGAAGGCCATACAAAGTGTGATTCACCTGGAGTGGTGAAATCCACTATAACAGATGCCCCCTAAAGTGTGAGGTTAGAGGGGTCATACAATGGCCGAAATACATTATAAGTCCATCCCAGAAATGGAGTGATGAAGGATCCCAAATGGAATACTAGCCACCCAATCAGCATAGTACAATAATACAACTCTGCATATAACTCCAAGTACATATAGCAGTCCTGGATACATAAGAGTACAATGGCCATGAATAGGCATAATACATGATATCACATATGTGGTCATCGCCACGTACAATATACACAGATCAGAATCTCCATGATGAAGATATACAAAGGACCATGATCTCCAAAATGGCTGAAGATATATAACAGATCAAGATCTCCATAGTGGCTGGAAATGTCTGACTCATACTAGAATCAAGTCATGAGAGCTGAAATCTCATGAACACTGGCATGATCAAGGAGGTAACATATAAGAGATGCCACCAATATGGAAAGTCTTCTACACAAACTGCTACGAGTACATGTCCTACTATGCGAATAGAGGTGTCGAGGTCGAACATAGTAGTCCATTTTCTGATTACCGTTCATTAATGTATACCGTTAACAGACGCGAGATCACCCACAAATAATGAAAATGGGAATCAAGGTACTCGAGTGCAAACTAACAAGTGTGAATAAATGTGTTGAGGTCAAACACTTGAGAGGATCCATTGATCAGGGGACATTGATGTATTCCAAAAAACTGTTGATGGCGAGAGATCCTTCCACTAATGACTGCAAGTCTCAAGGAACTCAAAAGGACTCTAGATTCCAATCCCAGAATAAATGATCTGAAGTCAATCTGATGAAATCCGCTGGAAGGAGGGCATGAAGGAATCCCCCATCATCCAACATGAGGTACTTAGCAAAGCTGTATAATGTGGAAGGACTCGATCATAAGGTGCACGAACCAGTAACTGTACTGAGAATGGCTGACATGCAAAGTCAAGATAACTAAGGAATGGCCGACTCAGGATTCAACTTCCTTCAAACAAGAGCATAACGGCGTATGATGACTGAATGAAGGTAGCATAGACTCAATATACAAACTGGGACATCTTTGTGACACAGGAGGCATCAACAGAGGCTCCATAGGGACTGGAAGCTTAACCAGTCGGTGGAGATAAACTTCGATAAATAAGTACAGCTTCTAAAGTCAAACAATAACCCAACCAATGGATGCAATATATAGTGCTCTGTTTGAAGGCGACACGACTCAACAGCTGCCAAAGATAACATCTTTCCTTGTACGGCTTTTTGGTTTTTTTTTTTTTTGGACTTTTTCAGTTATTTGAAAAGTTTGAAAAAAGAATAAACTAGATTTATAGTTACAACCTAGAGGGAGACGAGTATCATAAGGGCAAACAAACTAGTTCCAAGCAGTGGAACATACCTATGCTCAATGCAAGGATACATGTGTAGGATATCGACACTTAGAGGAAAATCCCCTCCTAGTAAAAAGGGAAATCAAGTGACGAAGGATATAAAAAATGGCTCTGCATGGCTAGACATGAGACAAGCTCGGGCTATATGGCTGAAATGCAATGTCAGGGGAGCCGGCATAAAGCTCAATAAGGTATGCAAAGCTCATGATAATGCATTCACAACTTGACATGAGGGAGTCCTAGGGAAAATGGCCAACATAAAGTTCAAGAGGAGTATAAAGCTCTTGCTCAAGGATATGGTGGGACTAAAGGGGGACTCCCGGACCTAACAGAGGATTCACAGCATGGGTACCAAATGCAAAAGGGAGCTAACTAGGACACCCATGTATAAGAAATCTCTACCATTCACATAGTATCACTTCTAACAGCAACATGAAGGTTCCGTGATACCATGGAATGGGTTCATACCTAAGGTTAAAATGAAACAGTCATAAGGTCATGCAAAATGCAAGCAGATGTGAAATCCTAATCTATATGCCAGTTTAGACATGATACCTGTGATAGGAATGAATGGATCAAAACCTCGAAGAGAGTGTACAAAAACTGGACCCTATATGACAACCATACTAGTCCAAAACAACACAAAATAGTCAATAAAGAATCCAAACTATAGGATATAGGGAGGAATGATCATGACAACTGCACCCAAAGGAAACAATGCGATGAATGATGGGACATAAAAAGAAAAGTAAGGGGTAGACCCAACATTCACGCATCAACTACCACCCCCATGAGGGTGACCACCGGTGTAGAGACCGAGCGAAGGAAGTCAACATCCTCAACAAATGGAGTAGAGGGAAGAATGTGACCACTTCAAATCTATGAGCATGGTAAGGGGTTGTGATGCCCCCAAGTCTAACACCAGGGTCCGTACTAGGACCAAGACGGGTGATAGGATACCGGGCATGCTGAAAATAAAAGGACCTGAACTCAAGAGAGAATAAATATACTCAAGTAACCATGATCACAAAGGCTAAATAGTGCACAAAGAGCACACTCCTAAGAAAATCTACAACCAAAATACAAGCAAACCAAGGGGAGGATATGTGAGCTCCCAAATGCAGCAGGTATGTCTCTCCTAGGAGAGGCTCGAAACTCCCATACACTACAAGAGGAGGTATGTAACCAATTATAGTGGCCCTCATCTTCAACTCATAAAGCGACTATGCTGTTCGACCTCTACCTAGCTGGGACACCTGCAGAATAACCCCTGCAAGGTACCCCCTCAATATCCTAGGTAAGGTCACTAAGGTCACCTCAATATAATCAATGCTTAGGTGGACAATCGCAGGCGGGATTGACCATATGGGAAGGGTAGCAAAGCCCAAAACTCTTGAAAGAGCCCCCAAATATGAATACAATCCTGGAAATATCTCCGGTACTACTCAGTTATGACTAGGGGTCATCCCAATCAATAACCGCTGACACTGCCTCGTGCTTAACTCCCTTTTGAGAGGAGGATCTTGAGAAACACTGGTTATACGAAGGATTTCACACACTCATCTGGACAAACACATACATGTTGTTGTTTAGTGGTCTTGGAGAATTTACTCACAATGAACTATTCCAAGACCCTAAAACCTAATCTTGTTGTTGCACCCTATAAAATAAAAGAGTGTAATTCATTTTATTAAGCATTGATTTTAATTGGCTGTAATTACTCAAAGGGAAATGGTTGTGCAACTAATGACATTATGACTCAGCAGTGAAATAAATATGCACACCATAACAAACAATGCTAAGTGCAATCTTTGTCAAATGATAAATAGGGTATGCCACTACATGAGATGCATAAATATATATTCCTTTCCAAATGCCAATGCAATCCTTCCTATATGAAAGCCTAAATAAAACTCTCATCCAAGCAATCCAATGCAAGTACCTCCTCAAATCCATATCTAATATGCAACTAAGAGTGCAACTACTTTTTATTTTTCAATATAAAATAATGAAAAATGCAATAAAAGTCATCTAAAACTCTCAATCTCTGCAGCAAGTATAAAACACAAGCCTAGCAATACACCGAGACAAAAAGAGTAATGCACTAATGGAAAAACAAAAACGATAAATGACTAAAACTACTTTAAAAAAAAAATCAATGAAAAAGCGGTCTCTGGTCACAAAAGAAGCATCCAACAGACAATATTAGACCCAAGGAAGACCCAACCACACTCACAACCCACCTAACAACTTCCCACAACATCAAACTCACCAAAAGGGAGGATGTATGTGACTGTTTAAAGAACAACTACGTATATACGTGAATTTTGGCCAAAAACCTGCGTGTATACATGGATTTTGGCCAAACACCTACGTGTATACGTGACTTTTGGCCAAAAATCCACGTATGTGCGTTACTTTTGGCCAAAAACCTGCATATATAGAGAAGGCAGTGGTAAAAATTAGGCCAAGGATCAAACCAATAAAGGGGAGTGTCAATGGATGAACATACTATAAAATGCAACACAAGGACAAGGAGAAACAAAGAGCAATTCAATAATATCAAGCCCATTGTGCCCGCAAACCCCAAATAAAAACAAGGAACATCCCCAGCGGAGTTGCCAATTCTGTTACGAAGAGAAATTCCTATGGCTTGGGGTACCACAATAGACATCTTGACTCCAGAAATCAATCCTTTCCAATATGCAATAGAAATTAAATGTCTAACACTAAAGGCTCAGACCTCATACCTTATTCCAAACGGTTGAAGTAGATCCCCATTGAGCTTCCAATCTTCAGCTTGAATTGATAGATTACTTCCTCAACAACAAGTAAACAATACAAGCATTCTATATATCATGGTGTTAGATCTATTCTAGCATATATAATCAATAATGTAAAAGCATTTGACATAATCCCATGGATAAAATGTTCATTCAAACACACATTATTGGACAGAAAAAGATATTTCTAATAATATAAATAAGAGATTACAAGATAGAACCTTTGATGGCACGTCTACGAACCAGAGAAACTGAATCCCCCACTTGGGCCTCCACTACTTCAATCCTCCATCTCTTGATAGAAAGCTCACAAGCAAAAGGAAAGCTTGGGAAGAACACAAAAGTTCTCCAAGGGACAAAGGGATGCAGACTCAAGCATAAGTTCCAGCAATAATGGACTATAGTTTCTTTGCTCTCAATTCTCTCTTCTTGCCTTCAATGTACCAAGGGGTTCCTTATATAGCTTTCAAAGGGATAATGAAAGGTCGAATTTGAGCGATCTCAAGGCATAGGGAAGGCCAGGAGTCAAATGAGTCAGATCCATGTCAAGGAAAACTCCAAAAGGATTTGGATTATGCACATATCCCGATGTACGCGGTTTTAGTGGACAAACCCGCGTATATACACGCTTATAGGTTAAAAATTCATGTGTATCATTTTTCATGTGTTTTTAGGGATGATCAAGGAAACATCAAAGGACAAAAAATGGTCCATGGGGTCTAAGGAGTCTGCAGCGGGACAGGGGAAGGCCATACAAAGTGTGATTCACCTGGAGTGGTGAAATCCTCTATAACACTACCAGAAACTAATCAGGCCAGCTCGTGATGAGACTTCCCGTGTCTCAATTATTAGACTAAGAGTCGATGTCATTGGCTTGGAGACCAAATTTTGACAACGTCATTCCGATAGAATTTATGATCATAAGCATGCTGGCTCATGATGAGACCTCCTGTCTTCTGATAATACTTTTCATATTCACCTAATTTTAAGAGTATTGTCCTAGTTGAATGATCAAATGTATTCCCAAAAATGGAGGGAAGGAAACCATAGACTACTCAAGAGTGCTTAGAGATAACCATAATTCTTCAATAAGTTTTTGATATTAGTAGACATCTATTGAAATAAGTAAATAAAATACCAAAAGTACTTGATCTGTAAGAAGACACTCAAAGACAACAATCAAGGACTGCTGACAGCAAAATTGAGGAGGCTTAAATTGTCACAAATCTGGAAACAAATCACTTATTAGAGATCCGATACTCCGTGTCATCATAAATGAATACAGTCTGATATGCATTTCAATCATCAGGTTCTAAGTTCATGCAAAATGCTTCATGTTGAATCTTGTGATTGAATAAAGGAAATGTGTTAAAAAAACGAATATGCATAGAGGTAGAACACAGACTTATGTACAGTAAATGATCTAAAGAGTTGGATTATTTTCATAAACTATCACCTAGAATTGCGAATAATCATTATGATGATGATAATAACGAAAATAATTAGTAAATGTAAGATA
>LPNX010272185.1:159490-183556 GCA_001517045.1 Pseudotsuga menziesii | reverse complement strand
ATCTTATGTACAGAAATCTACATAGATGGAAATATACAATGGAAAGATTTGATGATGTGCAATTATTGAAAGTACTTTTTAAGGGCATGCCCATTTACTGGAAGGGTATCGATTTTTCCTTGTAAAGTCTTTAAATGGAAGTTATATGGACCAATATTTTCTGCTATAACATACGGACCTAACCAAAGACGTTGAAATTTGGTATGTTACCCTTTATCCTCATGTGCTTTGTCCCATCTCAAAACTAGATCATCTACTTGCAATCCTCGATTCAAGGATGAGCCATGATCGAACCATGCCTTAATAATTTGCTGGTGTTTCACAAAGATTTTCTTGGCATTTTCTCTTTCTTCTTCCAACTTCAATAGTATATTAATTCTTTCTTCTATGGCTGAACATTCAGTCTCTTGTACAGCTCGTGCAAGCTGTAAGGAAGGTAAAAACAGGTTTGGAAGAAGAATAGTTTTCTACTCCATATACCAAAAATAAGGGAGAATTACCAATAGATGATTTTGGAGTGACCCTATCAGCCCACAGAGCTTGATGCAGGATAGTATGCCAGTTCCTGTGATTTTCAGCTATGGATCTTTTCAAAATTTTCAGCAAATTCTTATTTGTGGATTCAGCAAGGCCATTTCCTTGTGGATAGTAGTTTGTTGAATATCTAATACTAATTCCTTTTTCTATAGCAAATTTAGTCAATTCTCCAGAAGAAAAATAAGATGCATTATCAAATACAAGAGTTTCAGGCACTCCAAATCTGGTGATTATATTAGCTTCAAGGAAATGTAATACCTGATTTGTATTAACCACTCGCAGGGGTTCAGCTTAAGACCATCGAGTAAAATAATCGGTAGCAGTTATAATATACTTATGCTGAAGGGAGGAGGATGGATTTATTGGTCCAACAATATCAATTCCCCATTGTTGAAAAGGCCTGTCTACCATCACATGTTGCAACAGAAAAGCTGGGTTTTTAACTCTGTCGGCTATGGTCTGACAATCCTGACACCTTCTAATCAAAGAATGAGTATATTTAAACAAAGTTGGCCAAAAATAGCTTGCCCTCATAATTTTATGAGTAGTAGTATCACCACTAAAGTGGCCACCAGTGGGTCCATCATGTAGTTGTGTTAAAACTAAATCAAATTCCTCCTTCTCTAGACAACGAAGTAGAACTCCATCTGCATTCTTCCTGAAAAGTACATTATTTACCAATTGATAGGGTGCTGATTTTAATCTCACTGCTCTTTTCTTTTTTGGATCTAAATGATATGGGGTAGTTCCAGTTTCAAGGTAGATGCAAATGTCAGTATACCATGAGCTAACAGGATCTGGGATAAAACAGATTTATTTCTACAATAAAACATCATCTAAAGGCGCGTCACTCTGGTCAATAGAGAGATGTGCTGATTCAGCAGCCAACTTACACAACCCCAAACCTTGTATGACTTGAGAGGGTTTAATCTCTAGATCATATTCCTGAAGAGCAGACATCCAATGTGCTCTTTTTTCTCCAAGGTCCTTTTGTACCAATAAATTTCTTACAGCACTAAATGGAACAATTACCTTGGTTTTGGACTTAAGAAGATAAGGGCAAAAATGTTTTATTGGTTTGAACACAGAAAAATCCTATTTATCCACTTCGTGATAATTTAGTTCAGCTCCCTTTAAATTTGAGCTCATGAAGGATACAGGTACTTCATCCTCCTGTTGATTCTTCTGAGTAAGAACAGCTGCATAAGATATGTCAAATGCAAAAGTATAGAGAATAAATTCTTTCCTAAAGTCAGGACTCACAAGTGCGGGTGCCTCAACTATGGCTTCTCTAATCCTGATAAATGACTGCTTTTCTCTATCCCCCCATGAAAAACTATTTTCCTTTTTAATCATATTCTGGAGTGGACGGACAATTTCAGAAAAACTTGGAACAAATCTCCTTACGAAATTTATCTTTCCCAAGAAGGATTTCATGGATTTCTTGGTAGCAGGAAAATGAATTTTAGAAATGGCTTCTGTTCTATCTGGATCAATCATGATCCCTTCTTTTGACACTACAAACCCTAGAAAAATACCCTCAGTTACTGCAAATTTTGACTTTTTGGGGTTCAGGGAAATACGAAATTTCTTGCAGTGTTCAAGCACTTTTCGTAAGTGTGAGATGTGATCAGGCCTGTTTTTTGAAAATACAATAACGTCATCCAAATAGACAATGAAAAAATGGTTTATCAAACCTCTGAAAGAAGCATCCATCTCTCTTTGGAATGTATCCCTAGCGTTTATCAAACCAAAAGGCATCTTCCTGTAGGCATAGGTTCCCTAGGGTGTCCTAAAAGTGGTTTTCAACTGATCTGCAGGGGAAACAAGAACTTGGTTGTACCCAGAGAAACCATCTAATAAATATATAATTTGAGCACTTGACACCTTTTGAAGGATTTGCTCCATGGGCGGAATAGGGTAGTTATCCTTTTCGGATGATCGATTTAGGTTTCAGAAATCCACACATAGATGAATATCTCCATTCTTCTTCCTAACGGGAACAAGGTTAGCCACCCATTGTGTATGGTGTATAGGAAATATGATCCTAGCAGTAAGTAGTTTATTCAATTCTTTCTTTACTGCTGGTTCTAGGGCAGGGTGCATTTTCCTTAATTTTTGCTGGAATGGTTTTGACTGAGGCTTCATGGGGATCACATGTTGTATGATCTGGGTGTCAAAAGTTTTCAGATAGTCATAAGACCATGAAAACACGTTTTTGAATTCACTAAACAACTTTAGGAAGGCCAATTTTTCATTTGAAGTGCAGTCTGATCCTAAGTTGATATTTTTAAGATTCAATTCTGTGCCTAAATTAATGGTTTCATAATGCATGTTCGACCTGTTTGTCATGCAATTAGGCACTCCCTTGAATTTATCATACAAATCATAAAAATTTTCAAGCCTAAGAACTGACATAGGGATTGAATTTACCTATTCAAAAGACTTATCAATGGGAAGAGGCGGGTGAATTACCGAAAAATTATGTAGATCCTCATCATGTGTAATTTCATCGATCAATGATTCTTTAAAAGAATCTTCCCCGGTTAAGAAATAAATAATCTATGAATCATCATTAAAGACCCTCCAATTAGTGATATTATCTAGAATGGACGGTCTAAATAATAATTCGATAAAAAAAGCATTAGGGGAAAAATTTTCAACGGGAATAAGTCGTGAAGCTATGTTTGCTAACAAATCATGTTCTTGATTCTGAAAACGAGGAATGGATTCAATATTAAAAGCATCAAGTGCTGAAATCAGATTCCATACCTCCCTTTGATAACTTTGCAGGTGATTAGATAGACAGTGAATGGAATTACGGACCTGCCTAACAATTATTTCAGAATCACCAAATGCAATCAGAACTCTAACTTTTAATTCTAATGCCTTCTTGAGTCCTTATATAAGGGCTTCATATTCAGCCGTGTTGTTTGTGCAAATAAATTCAAGTCTACAAGACAACATGAATTTGTTTCTTGCAGGGTATAGGAGCATGCAACGTACTCCCGCACCTTCATTTGATCGAGATCCATCAAAATATAGATGCCAAGGCTTATCAATAAGACTATTTACATCATTTACAGTATTCACATTATGTACCAGACTAGGGGCAGCTTCCTGAAAATCACAATGCATAATTTCTGATTTATTTACAAAATTGGTAAATGCAGATTTAAGTGCAGGAAAACTCCCTAAATCAGAGTCATACCCATAGTTTCCTAAAATAGAATCACTGAAAAGAACTGGTTCATTAGGAGCATTTATTTCAGTCACCATGTGTTTCATGTACCTTTCTCTGTCAATTCTGATCTGATTTGGACGCCCATTTTTAGGCAACCATAAATGTGACCAATTAGTTGAAAAATATCCTTTTAAGGCTTGAGACCAGTCGTGACTTAAAAATAGCCCATAGGGATCTGGTATGTCTGCTACCACTACGTCAATAACCTGGAAGATCTGTTGATTGGTAGCCATCCTAATCATTACTCCTTTTAATTCTCCTATAATTTTTACCTTGGATCGATCTAATTGGCTGATTTTAATTTCATAAGGAGTGGGATTGGCATTCAGCTTCTTACAAACCGAGTAAGGCATGACGTTTGACGAAGCTCCAGAATCTATCATACAGTTATGAACATTCCGGTTGAAAATTTCAAACGTTACCAGAAAAGGTGGAGTTGTAGATTTAGAGTTCTTAACTATAAGTGAATCTTTATCAGCAGCTATTTTGACATTACTGTTATAGCCTACTACTATTTTACTAGTTGTAGGATCAAGGTTATTAACTGAAGGTATAGAGGGTTGATTCTTTGCTTTAGTGGTTGATCAATTTGATAAATTAGAAAGTATAGAACCCCCGAGCATGGGATAAATTTTCAGTAGATCAAACATGCTAATATTATCCCTCTGTTTCTTAAGATATTCTATGATGTCATATTGTAGGTCTATACCTGGAGTGATAGGCTGTTGATTTGAAGTTTGAGGACTGTTCTTAGGTGTTGATGATGGTTGCAGATCTATAGGCCCTTTCCTTCTGGTGTTATGGGTGTGCTGGTTTACAAATACAGAATGGTCACTAGACTCTCCTTCTTTGACTGAACTATCCCAAAAATGGAAATTAAGCAAAAGAGGATCTTCAGAAGTTTCCTCTTCGGTTTCAGGCTGATCAGATTCATGATCATCATCTGACTCCTGATCAATTGAGGAATCCAGTAAGGCATAAACAACCCTTATAGTATTAAAAACTTCCTCATTAGTTGATATGTCAAGGGGAGTATTTTGCCTAGCATTTGAGGATGTAAACGGCCGGTATGGGATCTTGAAATTTCCTCTGTTTGAAGTACCCTCCACGTTGTTCATTTCCAATATCACCACTTCATTTGTAAGAGACTTAATTGCTTGTTGTAATTTCTCTACATCAAAAGCAGGGGCATCTTTTTTATCTGTGTTAATTCTAGAAGTAGTTTAGTTGCGTTTATGAAGAGAACCATCAGCCTTTCCATTATTTTCTAGCTCGAACGTCAATGAATTTTTCTCAACCTTTATTGCTTCATCAAAGGTTTCAACTAAAGTGATTTTACCGGATTGTTTTACAAACATACCCAGGTATTTAGGTAAGGCTGAAGCATAATTCTCGATTATGATGTCTTCTGGAGGTTGGGAGGCCACTGGTATCTTATTCAGAAGAGTAAGAAAATGCTGATTGAAATCCTTTATCCTTTATTTGCTCTCCATCTTAATCCTAGCCAATTCTAGTGCTAACATAGTAGGAGTTTTATCTTCACCAAACTTGTTCAGGAATGCTTGACTAAAATCACTCCAGCTTGTTATGGATCCTTGTGTCAGGGAAAAATACCAAATTGCAGCCTTTCCTTTGAAATTTAAAGGGAATAGTCAACATACCACATCCTCTTGCTGAAAATTCATAGTTTGAACAACTAAGATGAACTTGTCAATGTGATTATCAGCTAAGCCCTTATCATCTGGGTCAAACTTAGGTAGCAATTTATTAGGGTGTTTGGGTAAGTTACGCTGTAGTCTGGGTACAACAATAGCATTGCATCGTAACCATGGTCTATTGGCATTAGGGTTATCCTGATTACGGTCACCCATGTCTGGATTGGGTTCTAAGTTCGATGAAGAATCGTTGTTATGGTCATGAGGACTATCTGGTGGTGATTTAGGAGGTGAAGGAGGTAGATCAGATCCACCTGCAGATAACAATCATTGAGAAGTGTTATGACCAGCTACTCCTCTTAATAGATTACTAAGGTGATAATCAGAAGTCCCTACTAATGATTCAATAGGTTCTTCTCCAACTGAATCGGTAGTTGACTCAGTTACTACCACTGTTTGGAAATTAGTTATGCTTGGTAATCCAAAGTTAATTGGGGGAATCCCTATTTGGGGAGAATATGCTCTAGTTAAGATTTTACGTGATTCCTCTAAAGTTTGACTTATCTGTTTAGGGGAAACTGGTGAGACATTAGGTTCCCTTTCAATAATAGTCCTAATTGTATCTATGAATGGAGTATTTACAGTTTTAGGTTGTGGTGTAGAGACTAGGGTAGACAATGTTCCAAAACTTATGAGGGAGGAAGTGGGTTGATCACTGGTAGGAGCACTATGCGATCGATCAACCATTAAGCTTTCAGCTCATGCCCTCCTTCTAGCACCATTTGTTGGCCGAAAAATGCTCCGAAGGGTGTTTCCTGCCAACACCTGGGTGCTTGAAGAACTTGTTGTCATACATCAGAACAAGTCCGCAGACCTTGAACTGTTTTGTTCTGATGCGGTGGTCATTCCATGCTTTCCGCTGCTTTTTTTTCAAGTTTTGATGGAATCCCACAACAAAGCATTCTTGCTCCATTTGAATCAGCTGCGCAAGTATTTCTTCTATGGTGTCGATATCTATCATTTTTGTTAGCGCAAAAATTCGTAGGCTCAACACAATGTACTCCATGGGCACAATTGCTTCTTTTCCATAGACTAAATGGAAATGAGTGTATCTAGTTAGTCCTTTTCTAGTTGTTTTGTAAGCCCATAATACTGCTGAGACTTTTTGGTCCTAGACATATCTGCGCACATTACAGACCTTGATTAAGGCATTCTCCAATATCTTGTTGAAGGCCTCAACAGTTCCATTTGCTTGAGGATGGTAGGGTGTTGTCTTCTTGTGTTGGATTGTGAATTCTATAGTCAATTCAACAATTATTTTATTTACAAAATGTGTACCTTGGTCATTGATAAGGATCTTCGGGCAACCAAACCTTGTTACTACATTTTCAAAAATAAACTTTGCCTCAGTTGTTTCAGAGTGATATTTCATAGGTCTCACTTCTGCCCATCTAGTTAATTAATATGTAGTAGTTATAATATAGTGCGCACCAGTCCTTTTCCCTGGATGACTAATAGGGTCGACAAAATCCACTGCCCATTTATCAAAGGTATGCAGTGTAATTTGTGGCGCAAGTGGCATTTCATCATGTCATGATGGTTTCCCTGTTCTTTGACACTTATCACAGTCATGAAAGTATTTCCTTGTATCCATATGTACAATTGGACACCAAAGTTCAGCTTGCAAAATTTTGCTGACCATTTCCTTCCTGGCGTAGTGTCCTCTTGAGACACCCGCATGCACTTCATCCATTAGCCATTGAATTTCATGATCATAGACGCATTTGCGCAGTATTTCATCTGGTCCCAACTTATATAGTTGTCCCACGATTAGCATGTAGTCTGTGGTCTTGACAACTAGTTGTTTCTATTTCCATGTCATATAATCTTCAGGTGCATAGCCTATATTCAATAAGTGTATAATAGCATCAAATTATTTATCGACAACATCAATAGCAAATAGCTACGCATTAGGAAAATTATCCTCTAAGTTGTTTTGTTCCTCACCACTCTCAATGCATGAAAAGTGGTCTGGCCCAACATTCAGTCGGCCTAGATTTACAATGAATTCAAAGTCAAATTCTTGAAATAGGAGGAGCCACCAACAGATCTTCCCCCGCAACATTGGCTTATTGACCAGGTACTTCAGCACAGAATAATCAGTGATTATTTTGAATTTTCCACCCAATAGATAATGTCTAAACTTCTGTAGCGCATAGACCATTGCAAGCCCTTCTCTTTCAGTTGTGGTATAGTTCTTCTTTGTGACTGATAGTTTCCTACTTGCAAATGCAATTGGGTGGTCAATTGGGCCCTCTCCTAGCTAGGTTAACACAATACCAAGCACAATTGATGATGCATCAACATGTACATGGAACTCCTTCTTCCAGTCTAGGAATATTAATATTGGTGCAGTGGCCATTTTGTGCTTCAGCTTATCCAGACTTCCTTGATAGTCTTTGTTGCACTCGAATTTGGAATCCTTCTTCAACATCTTCTCCATTGGGGCAGTTATCTCCACATACCCTCTTATGAATTTTTGCTAATATCTAGTATATCCCAATGTGGATCTGAGTTATGTGACCGATGTGGGAAGTGGCAGGTCCAGAATAATTGCCACCTTCGCAGGATCGACCAAGATCCTGTCACTGCATATTACATGGCCCAGTAGTACACCAAATGGTGTGCAAAATATGTATTTTCTCAAATTCAGCACAATTTTATACTGGCGACACCTTTCTAGCATCATGCGCAAATTCTCAATATGGTCTATCACTATACCAAAGACCGTCCAGTCATCAAAATATACTTCAAGAAACCTATGAATGAAGTATTTAAAAGAAGAAACTACTATTCTAGAGAAAATAGCAGGGGCATTTTTAAGGTCAAAGGGCATTATCGTGTATTGGTAGCATCCCCATTCTGTTACAAAGGTTGTCTTGTGGTGGTCCTCTTGCGCAATTCTGACTTGATCCGAGAATCCGTTTGTGAATGAGTACATTTCTTTTCCACTGACACTCTCCAAGGCTTCATGTATAAATCGTGTTGGAAATGGATCATGTAAGCAGGAATCATTTATCTTCCTAAGGTCAACATAAATCCTGGCCTCTCCTATCACCTTCTTTTACTAAATCATTATAGGGGTTTCCACTCTGACTCTTCAACAATTTCAATGATTCCTTCTTCCAGTATGTGATCCAGTTTTGCTTTCACTTTTTCTTTATAGCACAGATTTAGTTTCTATGGGAATTGTTTTACCCATCTTACGTCAGGTTTGAGCGGAATTTGCATTTCTTTCGAATCTCCTACTATCCCCTTCATTTCCTTAAAGTTCGTCGGGAATAGGTCCTATAATTCATGTAACAGATAAGTGATTTTGGCTATTGTCTCTTCGTCCCAATAGTCTCCAATGTTAGCAAGTTTCGAATTGTCCTCCTACCCAATGTTAACTTTCTTAATCTCTAGCGGCTTGATGAACTGCTCACTCGAAATGCCTCTTCCTTCTACTGCACACGATGCTTTCAACTCTGGAATATTTATTTTAGTCAGATCATCCTATGGGTCTTCTTAGAGGTTATAGCATGTCATCCAGTGCTGAACTGTCTCACAGCACTGATGTGAATGTGCAGTGTAGGGTCAAGAATACGCAACCTTCAGTGGGATCTCTGTGAATATATTCTCCTTAATATTATTTATCACAATATCAACTATTGGTTGCTCATAGATGAAATGGAATGTTTATGTGAAATTATACGCAACCTTTTCCCATTCTCTTGTTTCTTGTTGCAGCTCCATAGATGCGTACTAGCCTCTGGGTTCCATTTCGAGAGTATGGATGAAGTGGTGAACCCACTCCTGGAGCGGGTAATTAAAGAATGCTACAGAAAACTGCTCCAAGTGTTCAACAGGGTTTGATAACCCTATATAGCTTTGTGTCACAGTTGTGACCTCATCTCCAAACCTTATTTCCAGTAGCCATCTACATTGTGACCATTCGGTTATCGAGCTTTTGTGCATACCCCACTATCGCGCGAGTGTAGATTTTAGCACAAATTCCAGCATAGATAGTCATTGTGGCTCTGTTAATAATTCTTCAAACTTAGTCAACAACATTTATAATTTAGGTAGTCCTTCATATGTAGGCAGCGGACATGATTGAGCTCCCACTTGTCGGACATACTTAGTTATCCTGGCACATCTCCTCATAGAGACTTCATGTAATCGGTTCTGCCAATTCTCAAGTGCCTCTACTGAGTCTGATGTACATGAACTTGTGCATATCCAACTCAGGTTACCATCCACAGTAGGATTAATGTAATCCTCCTTAATGGTAGTGACATTATAGATGTTATCAAGGTGATCAGCTTTCCCTTCGTTGAACACCGGTTCAACGTATCTCTCTCCTTCTAGTGGATCGAGGAGCACAACTACTTTAATATCATCATCTTCAAGCAATAGGATCCTTCGTTTGAAGTTTATAATGGTTTGATTTCCCATTGTCCAATAGATCCCCAGCAATGTGAGATATGGGTTAGTATCATCTACTATATTGATGACCTCGAAGTCCACAAAAGTGTGCAATCCTTCAATATCCACTTGGACCTAACTCAATCTACCAATGGGAAGGACCTTTTCCTAATTAGAAATATGTAATTGAATTAGGGACCATTCTAGTGGTGGCTTGCCCATTATTTCTCACTTCTGGCGCATTAAAATGTTAACATCGGATCCCAGGTCGAGGATGATATAGTCCATGTCAAAATAACCAATTTGCGTGGACATCCTGAGTTCGTATCCCATTTTGAACTTTGTCTTGATACTCTTAACCTTCTTTGCTGGCTGGTCTTCCTCCAAAATCATTTCTATAAGCGCTTCCAACTCTACAAGTGCATCCTTGTCCTGGATTAGCGCCAAACAACTTGACAGGAATGGTTTGAGCTTACTAACCTTATATGCACTCTTTCTTGCAGTTTGTTGTTTGAATATCTTCTAGAATATCTCAGGAATATTCCTTACTTGGCCTGAGGTGGATAAATGCTCCATTCCTACAAAATATGGGAATACCTCCATGAATATGTGCTTCTGCTTTTGAACATAAAGTGATGCTTTGTTTTGGGCGGTGGACCATACCTGCGGTTGTGCTTGTGCCGTAGGCTCTGTCTGTGTAGCTTGATCTACACCCATCGCAACACCTCCCCTTGTCACCACAACTACAATTTGTTCTCATGGTTCTGTGACTATCATCTGTATGTTGGCATTAGCATTCAGGTTGGGAGAATTCAGCGCAGGATTTGGTGCTGGGTTAGTTTCTCCAACCATCCAAGCTTGCCATCTAGCGATAAGTTACATAAATTTCTCCACATTGTGCTCTTGTTTGCAATATGAGAAAGTCTTCATAGGTTCAGGTTAGTCTCTAGCAAAGTGGCCCTGCACTCCACAATTATAGCATACCATTAGCCCTCTTCCTCAGCCAAATCCTCCTCCTTCTCGACCCCTGCAATTGTCACCCCCCTCAACTGAGGTTGTGGTGGTTACAACAGGTATTGTGGTTGCCGATATTGCTGTTGATATGGGTTATACAGGGTTGTGTTCTGAAACTGCAAAACCATCTGAAACTGTTGCGTAGGATGAAACTAAGGTGCATCCTAAAACTGTTGTGCAGGATGAAACTGAGGCATAGCCTGTAACTGAGGAGCATCTTGGAACTGCGCATGTGCTTTTCCAATATTTATTTTCTCCTCAGACTTCATTAGATATGCATCTACCATTTTCTCTCTCAGAAGTTGGTAGGCCCTACCATATTTTTCATCATGGCCTGCTGATCTACAAAATTTACAATACAAACTAGCTAGGGTACATACCATCTTGTGCATGAACATGCAATCTACATCACAGTGTCCCCTTGTCTGGCATATGTTGCACCAGGGCAGCCCCTGGGTACTCAATGGGTTTGGCACACCAGACGAGATGTAGTTCATGTAAGCCAGATAGTCATCTTTGGTATGTCCATTGGTCCGGCATCACATACACGAGAGGTCTTCCTGCACCTGTTTTCTTCTTTTTATGTCCTCAAGTTGAATTTTCAGATTAGACAATTGTGACTGAATCTGTATTATTCTTGCAGCGCCATCTCTAATAGGTGAAGCCTCTAGCTTCATTTCCAATTCCAGTGCCTCCATTTGCATCGCAATATTTTTCTGCATGAGTGGTCCCCTAATGTGTGGCAGTAGCGAAGTAATAAACCACTCTTTATGCTGCATGTCTGACATATGGAACCTTACTTTGGCCATCAACATTTTGAACCACTTGTCAAAGTCCCATACTGTTTCTATTGGATACTATTTAATCTCCTTGATCTTGATTATACGTTTGGACATTTTGGATTTTTGAATTCTAATATCATTGCATGTTGAATCTCCTAGAAATTTTCCTGCAAAACCAACATGGCAGAGAAAGAACCCCAACCATGAGCAAAGGCCTCCTCATCGGCTAGAGGCCACTAACGTGGTTGAACCATACAAACCATTTTGTAGGGATTGCAAATATTTCCATGAGGAATATGGCTGCCATTATGCATGTTATTTCTAGGAGCATGGTTATCCCAAGGGGTGCGGTCCTAGTACATCTACAAGTGAGCATGAATTCATTCACAATGTCGGAGACATCTATGTTGACCACAAGGATAGTTGAAATCAAGCTAACCAGTTTCATCAACGGGTTGATTACTTAACTGATTATTATGGGGAAATGCCTTCTAATAGTAACAATGTTCAAAATTTCAAAGGCATGACATATAAAATAAGACCTAGGGAAGTACCATCTACCCAAACTGCTCCAAAGGTAACAATTTATGACATCCCTCTTGAAATAGATGATAAGTCAGACTCTGTTCCTCTAACTTTTGATTTAGGTAGTTGGTTAGCAAACTCTAAAGTCCCAGTTCTCGTGCTTGAATTGTGTAAAATTCCTGGTCAAAAGGAGAAATTGTTGAAAATGTTTGAGCCTCAAATTATTAAAGATCCCCTTCCACCCTCAAAAATAGTTGCACTTGAAAAACCTAAAGCTCCAAAGAATGTAACTTTTTCCAACACTATAGAACAACCACCTCCTAGTCAAGAAAATGTTTGCAAAAATCCCCCTGTAATATTGCATACTAGGGACCCAAGAAAAGAAGATCTCAGACATTGTGGCTTCATATACCAATCCAACACGTGGCCCCTTAGAGTCGTAATCATTTTCGCTTTTTGGATGTTATCATTGTTAACAGGTGTTACAGAGAAAAATTCCTATGGCTTGGGGTGCCACAATAGATAGAGTAACCACAGAAATCAATCCTTTACCATATGCAAGAGAAACCAAATATCTAACACTGAAGGATCTCGAAACATACCTTATTATAGACGTTTGATGTAGATCCCCATTGAGCTTTTCCACTCTCGCTTGTATTAGCAATTCGCTCTCTCAACATTCAGTAAACAAGACAAGCATTCTATATGATGGTGTTAGACCTACTCTATCATATATAAGCAATAACATATAATCATTTAAAATAATCCATGGATTCAATACTCATTTAAATACACATTATTGGACAATAAAAGATATTTCTATTAATATAAAACAGAGATTACAATAGCGAAAACCTCTGTCGGCACATCTGCAAATCATAGAAGCTGAGTCCTCCACCTGGGCCTCCACCACTTCAATCCTCCATCTCTATATAGCAAGATCACAAGCAAAGGAAATCTTGAGAAGAACACAAAGTGCTCCAAGGGACAAAGGGATGCAGACTCAAGTATAAGCTTTGGAAACAATGGACTATAGTTTTCTTGCTCTTCAATTCCTCCCCTTTCAATGTATCCAAAAGGTTCCTTATATAGTGCTTCAATGGGGTAATGGAAGGTCAAATCCGAGTAATCTCAAGGCATATGGAAGGCCAAGAGACAAGTGACTTGGATCCACATCAAGGAAAACTTCAAAACTATTTGGCCTTTTGCACACATCCCGATGTACGCGAATTTGATGGCCAAATCCACGTATATACGTGAGAATAGGTTTAAAATTTGCATATAGAAAATAATGCATGTTTTTAGGGATGATCTTGGAAACATCAAAGGTACAAAAATGGTCCATGGGGTCTAAAGAGTCTGCAAAGGGATAGGGAAGGCCATAAAGGTGTTTTCCACCATGTGTGGTAAAATCAGTTGTAACAGACGCCCCCTAATGTGTGAGGTCAGAGGGTTGATACGATGGCCGAAATACATTATAAGTCCATCCCAGAAGTGGATTGATGAATAACTAGGTGGAAGAATCAGCGATCCAATAGTATAATACAATAATCAAACCATGCACATAACTGCAAGCACATATAGTAGTCCTAAATACATAAGAGTACAATGGCCTTGAATAGGCATGATACAAAATATGACATGTGTGATCATCGCCACGTACAATATAGATAGATCAAAATCTCCATCATGAAGATATACAAAGGATCATGATCTCCATGAAAGCTGAAGATATATAATGGATCAAGATCTCCATAATGGCTGGAAACATCTGACATATATTGGAATCAAGTCATGATAGTTGAAATGTCATGAACACTGGCACAATTAAGGAGGTAGCATATATGAAATGCCACCAATATGGAAGGTCTTCTACACAATATGCTACGACTACATGTCCTACTATGTGAATAGAGGTGTCGAGGTCAAACATAGTAGTCCATCGCCTGATTATCGGTCATTGATGTATACCGTTAACAGACATGAGATCACCCATCGATAATGAAAATGGGAATCAAGGTACTAGAGTGCAAACTAACAAGTGTGAATAAATGTGTTGAGGTCGAACACTTGAGAGGATCCATCGATCAAGGGACATTGATGTATTCCCAAAATTGTCGATTGGCAAGAGAACCTACCACTGATGACTGCAAGTCTCAAGGCACTCAAAATGACTCTAAATTCCTATCCCAGAATAAATGATCTGAAGTTGATGGGATAAAATCCGCTGGAAGGAGGGCATTAAGAAATTCCCCATCATCCAACATGAGGTACTCAGCAAAGCTGTATAATGTGGAAGGACTCGATCATAATGTGCATGAACTAGTATCAGTACCAGGAATGACCGATATGCAAAGTCAATAGAACTGAGGAATGGCCAGCTCAGGTTTCAACTTCCTTCGAACAAGAGAATAAAGGTGAATTATGACTGAATGTAGGAAGGATAGACCCGATATACAAAATGGGGACATCTTTGCGACACAAGAGGCATTGAAAGAGGCTCCATAGGAACTGCAAGCTTAACTAGTCAGTGGAGATAAACTTAGAGAAATGAGTACAGCTCCTAAAGTCAAACCATTAACCCAACCAACAGATTTGATATACAGTGCTCTGCTCGAAGGTGAGACAACTCAACTGCTGCCAAAGATAACATCTTTTCTTATCTGGCTTTTTTGTTTTTTGATTTTTTTTTTGGACTTTTTCAGATATTTTGAAAAGCTTGAAAAAGAATAAAAGTGCTTTATAGTTACAAACTAGGAGGAGATGAGTGTCAAGGGGAAAACAAACTAGTTCCAAGTAGCAGAACATACCTATGTTCAATGCAAGGAAACATGTGTAGGATAATGACACTCGGGGGAAAGTCCCCTCCTAGTAAAAAATAGGGAATCAAGTTGTGAAAGATATATAAAATGGCTCTGCTTGTCTAGACATGAGACAGGCTTGGGCTATATGGCTGATAATCAAAGTCAGGGAAGCTGCATAAGGCTCAATAAGGCAAGCAAAACTCATGATAATGCAATTACAACTTGACATATATAAGGGAGTCTCGAGAAAAAAGGGCAAGATAAAGGTCAAGAGGAGTATGAAGCTCTTGCTCAAAGTCACAGTGATACTATACAAAGGACTCCCACAACCTAAAGGAGGAAACATAGAAGGGGCACCAAATGCAACAAGGATCTAACTAGGGCACCCATGTATAGGAAATTTCTACCATTCACATAGTGTCACTTCTAAAAGCATCATGAAGGTTCCGTGACACCATGGAATGGGTTCGTACCTAAGGTTAAAATGGAACAGGCATAAGGAAATGCATAAGTGTAAGTGCATGTGATATCCTAACCTATATGTCAGTTTAGACATAATACCTATGATAGGAAAGAATGGGTCGAAACCTTGGAGAGAGTGTACGAAAACTGGACCCTACATGACAACCATATTACTCCAAAACAACCCTAAATAGTCAATAAAGAATACAAACTATAGGATATAGGGAGGAATGATCATGACAAATAAATTCAAAGGAAACCGTGCGGTGGATGATGGGCCATAAAAAGGAATGTAAAGTGTTGACCCAACATTCACGTATCCACTACCATCCCCAAGAGGGTGATCACTGATGTAAAGACCGAATGAAGGGAATAAAAATCCTCCACAAATGGAGTAGAGGATGGAATATGACCATTCCCAAATCTATGAGCATGGTAAGGGGTTATGATGCCCCCAAGTCTGACACCAGGGTCCGTACTAGGACCAAGGAAGGGTGATAAGATAGCAGGCATGCTGAAAATAAAAGGACCTAAACTCAAGAGAGAATAAATATACTCTAGTAACCGCGATCCCAAAGTCTAACTAGCGCACAAAAAGCACACTCCTAAGAGAATCTATAGCCAAAATACAAGCAAACCAAGGGGATGATATGTGAGCTCCCGAATGCAGCAGGTATGTATCACCTAGGAGAGGCTTAAAAATACCATACACTACAAGCGGAGGTACGTAACCAATTATAGTGGCCCTTAGCTTCAACGCATAAAGCAACTGTGTTGTCCGAGCTCTACCTGTCCAGGACACTCACATAATAAGCTTTGCAAGTACCCCCTGTGATATCTATGTAAGGAAACTAAGGTCACCGCTATAAAACCAACTCTCAGGAGGACAACCGTAGGTGGGATCGACTACATGGTCAGGGTATCAAAGCCCAAAACTCTTGAAAGTGCCCCCAAATACGAATACAATCCTAGAAATATCTCTAGTGCTCACAGAAAGTGACCAGGGGTCATCCCAATCACAATCATGTGCACTGCCTCGTGCTTAACTCCCATGTAAGAGGAGCATCCTGAGAAACACTAATTATATCAAGGATTTCTCTCTCACCTAGACAGACAGCTAATTTTTTTGTTTAGTGTTTTTGGAGAATTAACTCACAATGAACTATTCCAAGACCCTAAAACCTATTCTTATTGGTGCACCCTATTAAATAAAAGAGTGTAATTCATTTTATTATGCGTTGATTTTAATTGGCTGTAATTACTCAAATGGAAATGATCACGCAACTAATGAAGTTATGAATCAGTAGTAAAGTAAATATGCACACCATAATAAACAATGCTAAGTGCAATCTTTGTCAAATAAAAAATAGGGTATGCCACTACCTGATATACATAAATATATATCCATTTCCGAATTCCAATGCAATCCTTCCTATATGAAAGCCTAAATAAAGCTCTCATCCAAGAAATCCAATGCAAGTACCTCCTCAAATCCATATGCAAAAAATGCAACTACCTTGTATTTTTTAATATAAAAGAATGAAAAATGCAATAAAATTCATCTAAAACTCTCATTTTATGCAGCAAGTATAAAAAACAATCCCATCAAGACACCGAGACAAAAAAGAGTAATGCACTAATAGAAAAACAAAAAGGATAAATGACTAAAAATATTTTCAAAGAAAAATCAATGAAAAAGCGGTCTTTGGTCACAAAAGAAGCATTCGACAGACAACATCAGACCCAAGGAAGACCCAACCACACTCACAACCCACCCAACAACTTCCTACAACATCAAACTCACCAAAAGGGAGCATGTACGCAATCGTTTAAAAAACAACTGTGTATATACGCGACTTTTGGACAAAAAGCTGCATGTATATGTAGATTTTGGCCAAAAACCTACATGTATACGTGACTTTTGGCCAAAAATCAGCGTATGTACATGACTTTTGGCCAGAAACTTGCGTTTACAAAGAAGACAGTGGTAAAAAGCATGCCAAGGGTCAAACCAATAAAGGGGAGCATCAATGGATGAACATATTATAAAATGCAACACAGAAACAAGGAGAAATAAAGAGGAAGCCAAGAATATCAAGCACATTGTGCCTCTAAACCCCAAAGAAAAACAAAGAACATCCCCCGCAGAGTCGCCAATTCTGTTACGGAGAAAACTTCCTATGGCTTGGGGTACCACAGCAGACAGAGTACCTGCAGAAATCAATCCTTTCCCATATGCAAGAGAAACCAAATATCTAACACTAAAGGATCTCGAAACATACCTTATTCTGGACGTTTGATATAGATCCCTGTTGAGCTTTTCCACTCTCACTTGTATTAGCAATTTGCTCTCTCAAAATTTAGCAAATAAGATAAGCATTCTATATGATGGTGTTAGACCTACTCTAGAATATATAATCAATAACATATAAGCATTTAAAAGCATCCATGGATTCAATACTCATTTAAATACACATTATTGGACAGGAAAATATATTTCTATTAATATAAAACAAAGATTACAATAGTGACAACCTCTGTCGGCATGTCTGCGAATCGAAGAAACTGAGTTTTCCACCTGGGCCTCCACCACTTCAATCCTCCATCTCTAGATAGCAAGATCACAAGCAAAGGCAAGCTCGGGAAGAACACAAAGTGCTCCAAGGTACAAAGGGATGCAGACTCAAGTATAAGCTCCGGCAACAATGGACTATAGTTTTCTTGCTCTTCAATTCCTCCCCTTTCAATGTATCCAAAGGGTTCCTTATATAGTGCTTCAATGGGGTAATGGAAGGTCAAATTCGAGTGATCTCAAGGAATATGGAATTCCAATAGACAAGTGACTTGGATCCACATCAAGGAAAACTCCAAAACTATTTGGCCTTTTGCACACATCCCGATGTACATGATTTCGAGGGTCAAATCCGCGTATATACATGAGAATAGGTTTAAAAGTCGCGTATAGCAAATAATGCATGTTTTTAGGGATGGTATTGGAAACATCAAAGGTACAAAAATGGTCCATGGGGTATAAAGAGTCTGTAGAGGGATAGGGAAGGACATAAAGGTGTGATGCACCATGTGTGGTAAAATCACAAAATTTACAATACAAACTAGCTCGGGTTGTAAAAACCCCAAATTTTTCGAAAAATTTAAAATTTTTAAAACACAGATAAATTTCATAAGCACAGTCAACTACTTGTTTAATTAGTTGTATGTTAATGAATTCGTTATCTGAATTATCTATTTGATTATGTTTATTTTATAGAACAATTCTTTTTCAGTTTAATGACTTGCTTTTCTTTGCGACCACAAGGTGGAACTGTCATGATGTTCTGGGATTACTTAGCTTTCGAGCTAATGCAGAAAGTTTTCCTGCTCTTACAAACTTACAGGTAAGAAGTTCGGTGCTGCTTGTCAATAATTCTAAAGCCTTTAGCTATAAGTTCGTTGCACAATAATAGCTCAGTAAAAGAATATAAATGCTATTAAATTTCCAAAGCTTAACTAGGTAAAATCAATAAACTGTCCTTCTTTTTAAGACGCTAAGGAAATGATATTTAGTTCTATTAGTAATGGCGACAGCTGCTTTCTTTCTAGTAGATGTAATTTAGAGTTCTTACTTTATACTAAACTCTTCGACGTCTATCCTAGTCGTCATGTGTAAAAAATGTCTTAAATCTTTCTTTGCAAACAGATTAAGAATGACAGAGTTGTTACGTTAAGGATCTTTTGACAAAGTGAACACAATCTCTTTACCTCCTAATAATTTGTTCATTACTCTTTGCAATGTAAAAGTAATGTACATCAGTTATTAAGTTTTTATACTATTAATCCATCTTCCTAGCTTGATGTCCTGAAGAAATTATGTCCTCAAAAACTACTGTCACTTTAGCTATAACAGTGATGATGGATTAAGTTCCTCTTCCCATAATTTACGTGGAAGAATAATAACCAGTTAAGGTTATTAATTTTATACCATTTCCATAGTCAATCTCCTTAAGAAAATCAAGACTTATCATGCTTAAGCAAGACTTATTAAATTACCACTTAAGTACTTAAAGGTAAAGATTAACACTAGCATGGAGGGTATATACTATAAATTAACCTTAAGAAATTCTTTCATAAACATGAACTATCATAACCTTAGATAGAGATATAGTTGATTTAAAGACTAAATGTCATGTTGGTTATAAACAAGAGTCATAGGTTAGATCTCACCCAAGAAATGTTTATAGTTAATCATTAGATTATAGTTCTGTAATCTTGTTCTTAGTGCCTCCTTCACTTATATAACGTGCAAAGTTTCTATCCTTACCATGTTACCATTTAATTGGTTATATACACAATTGTTGAAACAAGATTCTCATCAGTAAAACGTTATTAATTCCTCTTATTCCTTATAACAAGGATTTACTATTATCAAGGTTATGACCGTTGAGTAAAAGTATACCATAATGTATTTTGATGGGTCGTTAATTCTTCACGCCGTTGGTAAGCTTTATAGCATAGTTTATATATTAACGATTCTTTTGTTATCATGCGCCATATAATAGGTTGACTTCGGGCTGAGGATCATGGTGGAACCTTTGAAAACAACAAAAATGATTGGTAATGTCGTTCTCTTGTGATTGCTCGTCGAGACTATGGAAAAATACCCACTGCATGCAAATAATGTGCATGGAGACGTGGCAACACCGTGGCCAAGCGTTGTATGGTTATAATGGAAATCTCAAACCCTAGATTGACATTCTTTCTGTCTCCTTCGGGCCCTCTGGCCCCTCTGCTACCATGCTCTTGTCTGCACTGTCGCTTGCATTCGTTGTCGGCAGTCTCCCTGCTTGCTGTTCCTCCTTGTAAGCTCGTCCTAAATGTTTAATGGAGAGGTGCTGTCACAAAAATATTTGTTGCTTGGTATAGGATAGTGATACTTTCTCTAGGGTTTCTCCTTCGCAGCTCACTCGAACAAGAACCTTTGACTGTAAAAAGGATCCTTCCTCTTTGGCTTGATACTGAGAATCGAGGTCTTGCTTTCTTGGGTTACTGGAGGCATAGGGTTTGCAGTATATGTAATTTTTGTTGAATATGGTTGCGGCCCAAGCATTTACGCTTGCTTGGCTAGTTGCGTAGACCTCTGTCACCGTTGGATGCTTACCCTGCTGGTAAACTCCTTTTTGGCTGCAGATGAAAGGTGTACTTCTACTTGCGTTGGTATCCGTTCTGCTGCTCATGGGTGGTCATGTTTCAGTTAAAATTTGAGGTAAGAAACATTGTTTAACCCATTCGTTATCTTTACAGATTGCTTTATTTGCACAGTTGTTTATTTTGATACAAGGTTTATTGATATTATTGTTCTTCTTTATTAACAGGTGTCGACCTGTCCCCCTCTGCGTAGTTGGTGCGAGACCGTGGCGACTTGCTAGTTTATGGTAAGCCTTGGATATCCATGGCAAATCATCCTTGTTTGGTCCCTTATGGGACAGTTGTGGGTTGGTCATTGTGACCAGAAACCCTTGCGGTTTTGGTTCAAATGGGTTGACTGCTTTGCTGTTTGTTTATTATAGTTAAACCCTTCGCTTGATGTGAGGCCTCCGGCTTAGGCCTGGACTGTAAATTTTGGTTTTGTTCTAATTACTGTGTATATATAAATGTAAATGATGGAAAGGCTTTAAAAGCCTTACTCTATGGATTTTGTTTAAGGCCGATATTCATTAAAGAGTTAGACTTTTTCCGTTTATTATCTCTGTTGTATATTTTGATATTCATAGGGTTTTACCCTAACTCGGCCATATAAGAAGTGTTTACAGTTTCTTTAAAAATTATCTTTCTTTATAATTGTGCCTCTATAAATTATTGGGTTATTACTTATGTTGTATATTGTTTGGTTAACTCGGTAAATCAAGCATACTGTTACTCTATTGATTTACTTGCATGTGTGTTAATGCACTAGATTTTTACCCCGTAATATTATTTAATTTTCAAATGCTAGGGTTTTTGTACATGGTTTTTTTTTTATTAGTTTGTTTTATTATAAAATCTGTAAATGTTGTTATATAAATTTAACCTTTCGAACATAAGAAATTCCTATCTTCGTATCTTTGTGATGTACTTGTGTAACTGTTAGTTACATCCTTTGAGTATAGAATTTATATTTTATTTAATGTTTACTATTATAGAATGGGAACCTTACTTTATTTTCATATTAATACTGTTACTCTAAGTATACACATTATCTATGTATTTAGTTTGTTTATAGATATAAAATAATAAAGTGCTTTGTAATTTTAATCTTATACCATCTGTACTAAATACCTTATATGAGGTTCCTTCAGTATTCTGAATTATTCTATTTAGGTTATAATACTAGTAAATATAAAAGCAAGAATGATACTACCTATGTTCTGACCTGTAAACTATATGATAGTATTTGTTTAAATTTCTAGAAGACAGGTTAGTAGATATATATCTTACGTAAATTCTATTAGATAAATGAAAAATTATTTACATTTCCGTGTAATTAAAAACCTTACATCTATTAGTTTTAGCTCTAGAAATAAATCTAAAATAAAACAGTCTCATTAGAGAGAATTTGAGGTCAAAAATGGGCCTCCTAAGAGATGTACTACAAAAATATAAGATATATTAAAATATTATGAGTTAGGGGTTTTATGGAGTAGGTATATATGACAACTCACCTCCTACACTACTTTTTATGCACAATATAAATAACCATGGTTGAGTTACTTTTCTAAATTGACTATAAATAAAATTAACAAAATAACTCTAGAATGATGTGACTAAAATTCATTGTAAATTCCCAAAAATTTATTGTCCTTTAACATTTATTTGTCTTAAACTTGTAAATAAAATTAAACAAAAATGAATTTAATTTATATGCATAACTAACATATTTTTTTCATATAAATATCATTCATGAATTTAATTTATTTTAAAAGTACAAGATTATATATATTAGTTTGACATTATGATATTAAATACAATTGAGTGAATATATAATTTAAAATTAAAAAAACATGAAAATGACAATATATTATTTTATAAAAAATGTGAAAAGACATTTTTATGAATTATGAGTACTTTACTTGAAAATGACAATAATATTATTTTATGAGAAAGTGAATTGTGAGTACTTTAATTGAAAATAACAATAATATTATTTTAAGAAAAAGTGTGAAATGACTTTTATTGTGAGTACTTCACTTTATGACTTAAAAGGACTTGTACCACTACCTTGGTTAACTATGGATTTTCATCCACCATAGAAAATGTGACAAATAATCATTCTTAACTCATGCAATGCCACCTCAACCATGGGGGATGATGTCATCTACTAGAATGTAATTGGTTGATTTTTATAGTACATTTTGGTCCTTTTGAGGCCCATTTTTGACCTCAAATTCTCTCTAATGATCCTCCCTCATTGTGTGAATGTTATATAAGAAGCATGCAGTAATTCTTTATTTTATACAGAAAAGAAATAAACTGTAGAAATGAATGGCATTCTAAAAATAACCTAATACTACATATTTTAACTTTTATATATATACTCTTCCTTTGTTTCAAGTAGATAAAAAGGTTTCGAGAATGAATACTGGGAAAGGAACTGTTCATTTACCAAACATACTACTGACAGTAAAGAGATATAACTTCTTTCTTTGATTCTAAAATCTGTCATTCAAAGTCTAGGTGTCTAACCCTAATCCTTCTCCATACACAGAATGCTATTTCTTCTGATAGTAAAAT
Source organism: Pseudotsuga menziesii (assembly GCA_001517045.1). Classification (NCBI taxonomy): domain Eukaryota; kingdom Viridiplantae; phylum Streptophyta; class Pinopsida; order Pinales; family Pinaceae; genus Pseudotsuga; species Pseudotsuga menziesii. Next base: position 160,302 of record LPNX010272185.1, on the reverse strand, counting down.
AAAAATAACCTTCTCTTAATCAAACTAACATTTTATTCTATAATTGCATCATAGTTCCTTTATCTAATTTCACCACCTGTGCTGGAGTATGATCTGGATCATTCCAGATGAGGAAAAACACAGGTAGGATTTATCTCTTATTAAACACAATTTCATTACTAAATAAACTAAGTTATCCTATTCTCTAAGCTTCTACATCATAAACTGTAAATGCATCATTCAATCATACACAGATAATAACACAGAAATTAAATAATAACATAACCTGTTCTTAGAGCTTGGACGACAACAGCAATGGGAGGCCGTTCCTCCCTACCAACTCCCGGAGAGCGTTCAAACAACGACTCCTCAGGACCCTCGAACTTGCTCTAGTCTCCCTGGCTAGAACTAGGTGCAGCAATAATCAAGTACCAGTCTTGAGACTCAATACCAATCCTAAACTTATCAGTCAATTCTCTCAGCTTAGCAAGTTGTATCAGACCAAGTTACTGCAGTATATCTCTCAAAACACCTTCCTTATAGTTTTCCCTTTTTCCCAATTAATTCCTTGAAGTGCATTCCACCTGAATGATTCTTCTCCTGGAAAATATCTGAGCAGCCTCAGCTCTCTACATTGGGTACTTTTAAAAGATTGCCTAGGTATTTTTGGGTTAGTTGTCATTTATTGAACCACCTTCTCTGATCCCACTTTCTTGGGGGATCATAACCCCAAATGTAGGGAAGTTGCCACCTGCAACATAGTAAGTGTTTGAGGATGCTGCCACTTGTCTTTTGCTCTCCACCTAGTTCCTTCCACCAGTTTGACCAGTAGC
>LPNX010272185.1:127941-159448 GCA_001517045.1 Pseudotsuga menziesii | reverse complement strand
ACTTTTTATTTATTAAAAATAAAATATTCAGAATTACATTCCACATCTTTTGACTCTGCTGAGTCATCAGTTCCTACTTAGCATTAATTTTAACATAATGTCTTAGGAATCAAATTAAAACAATAACATTGTTTTACAAAATTGGGGTATGTGACATACACACCCCCTTAAAATGTAACACCGTCCTCAATGTTACTTATTCTTCATCCTCTGCAGTCCCCTGGAATAGATTTGGGTATGCCTTCCGCATCTTACTTTCCAGTTCCCAGGTGGCCTCTTCAGGACTAAGGTGCTTCCATTGCACCTTCACCTGTCCAATGATGTGGTTTTGCAGTGTAATTTCCCTCCTCCCAAGGATACAGTCCGGTTCTTTTTAAGTCTGTTTGACTCTTTTGCCGATCCTGTGCCACCTTCAAATTTTCCTACACTTGTTTCACAATTTCCTCCATTTCCTTCAACAATTCTGGTCCTAACACCAATCTATCTACTGGATTATTCCAAGAGATAGGAGTGTTGCATTTACGTCCATACAAAATTTCAAATGGACTAAATTTAACTGATGCTGATAGTTATTATTATATGTGAACTCTGCTAGATGTAAGTAGTCTTCCCACTTACCTGGCTGATCTTTCACATACATCCTTCATAAATCCTCCAGCACCTGATTCACTCTTTCAGTCTGTCCATCTGTTTGAGGATGGAAGGAGGTACTGAAATTCAATGTTGTATTTAATCCCTTAAACAAGGACTTCCAAAATTTTCCTGTAAATTTAGGATCCCTGTCTAAGATTATAACCTTCAGTACTCCATGTAACTGAAAAATATACTTTAAGAAGATATCATCTATATTGGCAGCCTTGTAAGTAGTTTTGATAGGAATAAAATGTGCTGCCTTTCTTAACTTGTCAACTACCACCATAATAGAGTCATTTTGATTCTGATTTCTAGGCAGTCCAGTAATAAAATCTAAGCTAATCACTTCCCATTTCTAGCTAGGAATAGGTAAAGGTTGTAGCAAACCAGCTGGATGTTGATGTTCGATTTTCACCTGTTGACAGTCTAAACACCTAGCAATGTATTCAGCTACCTCAGATTTCATGTTTGGCCAAAAATATTATTTTCTTAGCATGGTTACAGTCTTTTGATAACCTGGGTGTCCTGAATATGGTGTTTTATGGACTTCTTCCAAAATTAACAATTTAACGTTAAGAACATTAGGCACATACAATTTATCTTTAAATAATAAAAATCCATTTTCATTTAAACTATAACCTTTTATTAAGCTTTCGGTAGGTTCTTCCTTAGCTGTAATTTGTAATTTCTGATAAATTTCATCTTGTTTTACCCCTTCTTTAAGCTGTTCATTTAAATCAGAAGCATAAGTGCTGATTGCTGCTGTAAAGTTCAGCCTTGTGTTCCTGCTTAATGCATTAGCCACCTTATTTTCCTTACCCTTTATGTGCTGGATTTCAAAATCATATTCAGTCAAGAAGGATAACCACCTTGCTTGTCTAGCATTTAAATTAGGCTGATCTAGAAGATATTTCAATCCTTTATTATCAGTCATTAAAATAAATTTCCTGTCTATTAAATGATGTCACCACATTTTTAAGGCGTGTATAACAGCCACAAGTTCTAGATCATAAGTTGCGTAATTTTTTTCATGAATTTTTAACTTCCTAGACTCATAGGCAATGACATGCTCGTCTTGAGTTAGAACACCACCTAAGCCATCATTACAGGCATCAGTACATACTACAAAGTCCTTATTAGGATCTGCTATTCTTAGAATTGGTGCACTATTCAATAAGGTTTTTAATTTCTTAAAACTTTCTTCACATTTTGAGTTCCAATCAAATTTCTTGCCTTTCTTTTGCAAAGAAGTGATCGGATTTGCTATTCTTGAAAAGCCTTCAGTGAATCTCCGGTAATAACCAGTAATTCCCATGAATGACCTAACATCCGTTACATCTTTAGGAACCGACCAATCTTCGATTTCCCGAATCTTTTCTGGATCTACTGAAATTCCTTCCTTAGTCACTACGTGACCTAAGTACTGAATTTCATCCTTAAAGAAGTCACACTTGCTAAACTTCGCGAAGAGTTGATGTTCTCGCAACTCTTGTAAAACTATCTTTAGGTGTTATTTATGTTCCTCTTCCATTTTAGAGTAAATTAGGATGTCGTCGATAAACACGACCACAAATTTATCTAAGTACTTATGCATTATATTATTCATTAAGCACATAAAGATAGCTGGGGCGTTAGTAAGCCCAAATGGCATTACGACAAACTCGTAGTGTCCATATCTTGTTCTAAAGGTTGTCTTGAAGATATCTTCATCCTTAATTCTTACTTGATGATATCTTGACCTCAAGTCTATCTTTGAGAACACCGTGGCTCCACGTAGTTGATCAAACAGATCATCTATGCGGGGCAACGGATATCTGTTTTTAATAGTCATCTTGTTTAGTTGATGGTAGTCTATGCATAGTCGCATAGTTTCGTCTTTCTTTTTAACAAATATGACCGATGCTCCCCAAGGGACACACTAGGTCGAATGTACTTCTTATCTATTAACTCTTTTAGTTGTGATTTTATCTCATTAAGTTCTAAAATATTCATTCGATAAGGAGATTTTGAGCTAGGCACCGCACCCGGTACTAGCTCAATGGTGAAATCCAATTCCCTCCTTGGAGGCAATCCTGGAATTTCTTCTGGGAATACGTCAATATATTCTTTTAAAACATGAATATCCTCTATTTTTAACTTATCTGTTTTAGTTTTACCTTCCTCATCTGTAATAGTTACTGCATCCTTTTCTAATAGCTCTTTTGAGTTGTAAAGCAAAAATCTGTCTGATTATAGTTTTTCTAGGAATACCCTTAACCTTTACTGGTTGTTCATCACTACTTAAGCACGTGAAAGTTTTATCTTAACAATTTAAAACTACCTTATGTTGTTCTAACCAATCCATGCCAATCAATAAATCATATGAGCCAAGTGGCAAAACATTAAGCTTAACTGTAGTTTTAAATTCATCCATAAGTAAAGCGCATTCTTTCACAAAACAGGTTACTTTTCTTTTTGCCCCAGTGGCTAATTGCACTAACAAGGAATTCTCAAACTTATCGACAAACAACTTACATTTTTCCACTATTTGAGGTGCAATGTAACTAAGACTAGCTCCTGGATCAATTAAAATGGTTACAGGGGTTTGATTAATCATACCTTATACTTCCACCATGGAAGTCTGATAGTCAGCTTGGCGGTTCTCCAAAGTTGCATTAATTCTGGGCATACTCCTTGCTAGTTCTCCAACGGTCATCTCCTCCTGCACAGTATGAATATTGCTCACTGAATTTTTCCGGTTTGGACAGACTAAGGCATAGTGCGGGCCATTACATTCCCAGCACTTAACGGGCTCCTTACGTTCAAAACTCTTGGTACAATTTCCACGGTTATTTGCAGCTTCCTTGCCCTTAAAATTATTCGAATTATTGGAAGTACCATTTCTATTTCCCTGGAAATTCTTATTGTTAGAATAATTTTTAGTCTTATTATTCTTGAAACTCCTCTGGGATACAAATTCCTTCTTCTTAAACTCAGGCTGATTGTTATTTTTCTTAGCCTTCCAGTTGGCTAAACCTTCTTTCTTCCGGTTCTTCTCAAAACAAAAATTAGCCTTCCTCATGGCTTCCTCCAGAGTCTTAGGGTTATCATACTCAATTTTGTCCTTAATATGATACGGTAGACAGCTGAGAAATCGATGCACTTTAGGTTTCTCATCTACTAGGTAATGTACATACCTAAGCAAGCTTAAGAATTTACTGTTCAAATCCTTCATAGTCATTGAACCTAACTTCAATTCGTAAAACTCTTTCGCTCTTTCCTCGTAATATTGCTCAGACAGAAATTTCTTCTTGAAATACCTTTTAAAGGTACTCCAATTAACTTCTTTTTCTCTGATACCTTTGACTCTCTTTAGATCTTGCCACCATATATCATCTTTTCTGGAGAGGTTATATATTGCCATCCTTGCCTTTAGCTGATTAGAGTAATTATATATATGAAATTTTTTCTTCATCCCAGACAACCAGGACTCTGCTTCCTCCCCTTTTTTGGTCTCTCCATTAAAAGTTGGTGGCTTTATCCTTTTAAACTCCCCTGAAATTTCCTCATATGGTCTGTATTTCTTCTTTTTGTCATACAAATCAGCCTCACTATTGTCACTAGTAGTATGGTAACCTTGTCGTTCACCGAACCCTTCAGACGATGAACTACTTTCAGTTTTTGCCAGCTTCATCTTTTTGGATTTTCTTTGATGACTGACATCTTCAGATTATGATCTTCTGCCCCTTCCTTTAGTTTGGAACATTTCTATTAGAATTTGGTTCAATTCTTCCTGAGCCTTCAAAATCCTCTCATTCTCCCTCTTGACTGATTCCATTTCAGTCTTCAAATCTTTTACGGTCTACAACAGCTCTGAAGAGTTGGTAGTCACCTCTTCTAACATAGGTTCTCTGGGCAATTGTATTATTTCTATGTCTGGAGACTCCTCCTGTGCATACTCTCGTAGCTTTTCCATACCTGCCTATTAAAATTCAGACAAAGAAAATTTTCTGTTCTTAACATGAAACAAAATATATGTTAGCTTCTTATTTTAATTTATTGTTCTATGAAAGCTAGTTGGGCTGCATCAAGGCCTAGTGTTTGAACCTTGTGCTCTGATACCACATGTAAAAACCCCAAATTTTCTGAAAAATTTAAAATTTTTAAAACACAGATAAATTTCATAAGTACAGTCAACTAATTGTTTAATTAGTTATATGTTAATGAATTTGTTATCTGAATGATCTATTTGATTATGTTTATTTTATAGAATAATTCTTTTTTTGTTTAATGACTTGTTTTTCTTTGCGACCACAAGGTGGAACTGTCATGATGTTCTGGGCTTACTTAGCTTTTGAGCTAACGCAGAAAGTTTTCCTGCTCTTACAGACTTACAGGTAATAATTTCGGGTGTTGTTTGTCAATAATTCTAAAGCCTTTAGCTATAAGTTCATCACACAATAATAGCTCAGTAAAAGAATATAAATGTTATTAAATTTCCAAAGCTTAACTCGGTAAAATCAATAAAATGTCCTTCTTTTTAAGACGCTAAGGAAATGAGATTTAGTTCTATTAGTAATGGCAATAGCTTCTTTCTTTCTAGTAGATGTAATTTAGAGTTCTTACTGCATACTAAACTCTTCGACGACTATCCTAGTCGTCATGTGTAAAAAATGCCTTAAATCTTTCTTTGCAAACAGATTAAGAATGACAGAGTTGTTACGTTAAGGATCTTTTGACAAAGTGAACACAATCTCTTACCTCCTAATAATTTGTTGGTTACTCTTTGCAATGTAAAAGTAATGTACAGTAGTTATTAATTTTTTATACTATTAATCCATCTTCCCATCCTGATGTCCTGAGGAAATTATGTCCTCAAAAACTACTGTCACTTTGGCTATAACAGTGATGATGGATTAAGTTCCTATGCCCATAATTTACTTGGAAGAATAATAACTAGTTAAGGTTATTAATTTTATACCATTTCCATAGTCAAGCTCCTTAAGCAAATCAAGACTTATCATGCTTAATAGCAAGACTTATTAAATTACCACTTAAGTAATTAAAGTTAAAGATTAACACTAGCATGGAGGGTATATACTATAAATTAAACTTAAGAAATTCTTTCATAAACATCAACTATCATAACCTTAGATAGAGATATAGTTGATTTAAAGACTAAATGTCATGTTGGTTATAAACAAGGGTCATAGGTTAGATCTCACCCAGGAAATGTTTATAGTTAATCGTTAGATTATAGTTCTATAATCTTGTTCTTAGTGCCTCCTTCACTTATATAACGTGAAAAGTTTCTATCCTTACCATGTTAGCATTTAATTGGTTATATGCACAATTGTTGAAACAAGATTCTCATCAGTAAAACGTTATTAATTCCTCTTATTCCTTATAACAAGGATTTACTATTATCAAGGTTATGACTGTTTGAGTAAAACTATACCATAATGTATTTTGATGGGTCGTTAATTCTTCATGCCGTTGGTAAGATTTATAGCATAGTTTATATATTAACAATTCTTTTGTTATCATGCGCCATATAATAGGTTGAATTCGGGGTGAGGATCATGGTGGAACCTTTGAAAACATCAAAAATGATTGGTACTGTCGTCCTCTTGTGATTGCTTGTCGAGACTATGGAAAAATACCCACTGCATGCAAATCATTTGGATGGAGATGTGGAAACACTGGGGCCAAGTGTTGTATGGTTACAATGGCAATATCGAACCCTAGCTTGACATTCTTTCCATCGCCTTCGGGCCCTCTGGCCGCTCTGCTACCATGCTCTTGTTTGCACTGTCGCTTGCATTCATTGTCGGCAGTCTCCCTGCTTGTTGTTCCTCCTCGTAAGCTCGTCCTAAATGTTTAATGGAGAGGTGCTGTCATGAAACTGTTTGTTTCTTGGTATAGGATAGTGATACTTTCTCTAGGGTTTCTCCATCGTAGCTCACTCGAACAAGAACCTTTTACTGTAAAAAGGCTCCTTCCTCTTTGGCTTGATATTGAGAATCGAGGTCTTGCTTTCTTGGGTTAGTGGAGGCATAGGGTTTGTAGTATATGTAATTTTTGTTGAATATTGTTACGGCCCAAGCATTTAGGCTTGCTGGGCCATTTGCTTAGACCCCTATCGCCGTTGGATGCTTACCCTACTGGTAAACTCCTTTCTGGCTGCAAATGAAAGGTGTACTTCTCCTTGCGTTGGTAGTCGTTTTGCTGCTCATGGGTGGTCATGTTTCAATTAAAATTTGAGGTAAGAAACATTGTTTAACCCATTCGTTATCTTTACATATTGCTTTTTTTACACAGTTTTTTATTTTGATACAAGGTTTATTAATATTATTATTATTCTTTATTAACAGGTGTCGACCTGTCCCCCTCTGTGTGGTTGGTGCGGGACCGTGGCGACTTGCTAGTTTACGGTAAGCCTTGGATATCCATGGAAAAACCTCCTTGTTTGGTCCCTTATGGGACAGCTGTGGGTTGGTCGTTGTGACCTATAACCCTTGCAGTTTTGGTTCAAATGGGTTGACCGCTTCGCTATTTGTTTATTAAAGTTAAACCCTTCGCTTGATGCGAGGCCTCCGGCTTAGGTTGTGACTGTAAATTTTGGTTTTGTTCTAATTACTGTGTATATATAAATGTAAATGATGGAAAGACTGTAAAAGCCTCACTCTGTGGATTTTGTTTAAGGCCAAGATTCATTAAAGAGTTATACTTTTTCCATTTATTATCTCTGTTGTATATTTTGATATTCGTAGGGTTTTACCCTAACTCGACCATATAAGAAGTGTTTACAGTTTCTTTAAAAATTATCTTTATTTATAATTGTGCTTCTGTAAATTATTGGGTTATTACTTATGTTGTATATTGTTTGGTTAACTCAGTAAATCGAGCATACTGTTACTCTATTGATTTACTTTCCTATGTGTTAATGCACTAGATTTTTACCCCGTAATATTATCTAATTTTCAAATGCTAGGGTTTTTGTACATGGTTTTTTTTATTAGTTTGTTTTATTATAAAATCTGTAAATGTTGTTATATAAATTTAACCTTTGGTATATAAGAACTTCATATATTTGTATCTTTGTGATGTACTTGTGTAACTGCCAGTTACATCCTTTGCGTACAGAATTTATATTTTATTTAATGTTTACTATTATAGAAGGAGAACCTTACTTTATTTTCATATTAATATTGTTACTATAAGTATACACATTATCTATGTATTTAGTTTGTTTATAGATATAAAATAATAACGTGCTTTGTCATTTTAATATTATACCATCTCTACTAAATACCTTATATGAGGTTCCTTCAGTATTCTGAATTATTCTATTTAGGTTATAATACTAGTAAATATAAAAGCAAGAATGATACTACCTATGTTCTGACCTATAAGCTATATGATAGTATTTGTTTAAATTTCTAGAAGACAGGTTAGTAGATATATATCTTATGTAAATTCTTTTAGATAAATGAAAAATTATTTACATTGTCGTGTAATTAAAACCCTTACATCTATTAGTTTTAGCTCTAGAAATAAAATCTAAAATAAATCAGTCTATCCTCCCTCACAATGCGAATGTTATATAAGAAGCACACAGTAATTCTTTATTTTATACAGAAAAGAAATAAACTGTAGAAATGAATGGCATTCTAAAAATAACCTGATACTACATAATTTAACTTTTATATATATACTCTTCCTTTGTTTCAAGTAGATAAAAAGGTTTTGAGAATGAATACTGGGAAAGGAACTGTTCATTTACCCAACATACTACTGACAGTAAAGAGATATAACTTCTTTCTTTGATTCTAAAATCTGTCATTCAAAGTCTAGGTGTTTAACCCTAATCCTTCTCCATACACAGAATGCGATTTCTTCTGATAGTAAAATAAAAATAACCTTCTCTTAATCAAACTAACATTTTATTCTATAATTGCATCACACTTCGTTTATCTAATTTCACCACCTATGCTGGAGTACGATTTGGATCACTTGAGATGAGGAAAAACATAGGTAGGGTTTATCTCTTATTAAACACAATTTCATTACTAAATAAACTGAGTTATCCTATTCTCTAAGCTTCTACATCATAAACTGTAAATGCATCATTCAATCATACAAAGATAATAACACAGAAATTAAATAATAACAGAACCTTTTCTTAGAGCTTGGATGACAACAGCAATGGGAGGCCATTCCTCCCTACCAACTCCTAGAGAGCGCTCAAACAACGACTCATCAGGACCCCCAAGCTTGCTTTGGTCTCCCTGGATGGAACTAGGTGCAACAATAATCAAGTACCAGTCTTGAGACTCAATACCAATCCTGAACTTATCAGTCAATTCTCTCAGCTTAGCAAGCTATATCAGACCAAGTTACTGCAGTTTATCTCTCAAAACACCTTCCTTACAGTTTTCCCTTTTTCCCAATGAATTCCTTGAAGTGCATTCCACCTGAATGATTCTTCTCCTGGAAAATATCTGAGCAGCCTTAGCTCTCTACATTGGGTACTTTTAAAATATTGCCTAGGTCTTTTTGGGTTAGTTGTCATTTATTGAGCCACCTGCTCTGACCCCACTTTCTTCGGGGATCATGACCCCAAATGTAGGGAAGTTTGCACCTGCAACATAGGAAGTGTTTGAGGATGCTGCCACTTGTCTTTTGATCTCCACCTAGTTCCTTCCACCAGTTTGACCAGTAACACTCTTATTAACAGCTCTCCCAAGCTGTTGTCTCCACTTTTTATTTATTAAAAATGAAATATGCAGAATTACATTCCACATCTTTTGACTCTGCTGAGTCATCAGTTCCTACTTAGCATTAATTTTAACATAATGTCTCAGGAATCAAATTAAAACAATAACATTATTTTATGAAATTGGGGTATGTGACAGGGGTATATACCATATTGTGCATGAACATGCAATCTACGTCATGGTGTCCCCCTGTGTGGCATGTGTTGTACCAAGATAGTCGTTGGGTACTCAATGGGTTTGGAGCACCAGATGAGATGTAGTTCATGTAAGCTAGACAATCATATTTGGTATGTCCATTGGTCTGGCATCGCATACACCAAGGGTCTTCCTGCACCTCTTTTCCTCTTTTTATGTCCTGGAGTTGAATTGTCAGATTATCCAATTGTGACTAAATCTGTATCATTCTTGCGGTGCCATATCCAATAGGTGAAGCCTCTAGCTTCATTGCCAATTCTAGTGCCTCTATTTGCGTCTCAATATTTTACTGCATGAGTGGTCCCCTAATGTGTAGTAGTAGTGAAGTAATAAACCACTCTTTATGCTGGACGTCTGACATCTGAAAGCTTACTTTGTCCATGAATGTTTTGAACCGATGGTCAAAGTCCCATAATGTTTCTATCGGATCATATTTAATCTCTTTGATCTCGGTTATACGTTGGGACTCAGATTGTGGCTTTCTGAATTCTGAGATCATTGCATGTCGAATCTACTCAGGATTCCTCTGCGGCTACCCTAGTGGTACTATATAGTACTTCATATACCAATCCAACGTGTGGCCCTATAGAATCGTAATCATTTGCACTTTTTGGATGTCATCATTGTTAACGAGGTATATTATCCACACCACCTCGTACACAAACTAGAGTTGTTATGGATCCTCTATTCCATTCCCATTAAATGTGGGTAGTCTAACGTCTGTCCCCATCATTAGGGTGGTATTTGGGTTGTTCACTGGATTCCCCATATTTGTTGGATTTATTAGGGTCACCGATGGGCCTCCTTACGCACCAGTCTCGACACTAGGCTGCTACTGTTCACAAACTATTTAGGTGAGGAACTTCTAGGTCTCACTTTAGGGCATCTTCTTGGACTATCATAGTCACATCCTGTCCTTGGCATCTCTACAGACTCTTTCGATTCTACTCTCTCAGAAATTGTCCTATAATCCTCCTCTTTGTTACAGGACCCTTCATCTAGGTGTGACTCACATCCATATTCACCTTCCGTGGACAGACTATAAGCTCTCCTGCCTCCTGCTACCTTCCTCCTCTTCCCTGACCAGAACCTCCTTCCACTTCTTAAGAATCCAGTTTCCAACTCGTCTTCTGAGCTTCCTAGGAACATTTATGCTTACTACCTTCCATATTACTCCTAAATTTTACACAGCATATCCCCTTCATGGACTACGCGACTCAATCAATCAGTTGTAAAATACCCTTTTCATAAAGGAGCATTTTAATCCATAAGTTTATATACATAAGGTACCTTCTCCAAGTTCCTTGGAAAAAAGTCTCTCTGCCTCGCTATACGAGGTTGTCACTTCAACAGCGAACTTAGTAACATATCCTTCTAATATGCTATTAATCCAAAAATCAACAACTCTGGAAATAGTTTTACTTACTTGCGCTACTTCTTATGTTAACTGGTCGGTCCACTCAGCTATTCCTCTCATGTGGAAGTTAGTCTGTTGGGTTGCTAAGTCTGACAACCATTCTTGGAATATAATAGGAAGTTCTACGAAGAAAATTTCATGGATATTCGAATATGGATATCGTTGTAGCAAGTTCTCAAGTCTTAGCCGCGAACCCTCGCTTTCCTTCTATGTGAAAATTAAAATATTTGACTCCATCCAATCCTTGACTTCACTCTTAGTCAGGTGCCACAATATTTCCCTCATTTTGATCAACAGGGTCCCAACAGCGGAACCATTTGTTGGCTACTTTTCCTAACTTGTGCGACCCAGGTTCTATGCAACCTGTCAACCTAACAAACACTCGAGATACCGGCGCGACAGATCAAGCTTTGTCAGCAACAGCCACAAAGCAAGAAAAGTCTCACTCGATATATCTCTTCGATGGGTAACCATCAGGACTATGTTTTTGTGGCTCGTCAAGGGATTATAGTCCCTTGGCACGCGGCTAAGGAGCTCGACCAAGTCGCGAGGATGGAGTCATTTACGTCAAACTGTAGCGCACACTACGCATATAATTTCTTAAATACTAATGGCATGACACAAATTCAACCTTATTACTTTAAATATAAAGGGATATAAAAGCGATTTAACAGACAAACACAATATATCAGACACGCAACATTGATTGCGCCAAAAACATAACTAATACTCAAAAGTTGTGCATTAGAGGAAATTTCAATTTAAAATGGGCCTTCCAAAAATACTACAAATTCCATGTCATCATGTATTATCCAATCAAAATGCTTTAAAATAAAAAAAGGGAGCACCTCTTAAATAATTTTTTAATATAAATTTGGGGATAGGTATCATAAAAAAACTACTTTTTTTGTTTGTATTTTCGACATATCTCCCTGTGTTTTTACTCAAATTTTGATCAGGAGAGCTCGTTGGTTGAGGAAATAAATTACGCATCCAACGAGTACCCACTCGGCATACTTTTGATGGGCCCTGCTACCCCAAAAATAAGAAATACCTGAAAAAATGTGATGATGATGTCATCATCACATTTTTTCAGGTATTTCTTGTTTTTGGGGTAGCAGGCCCATCAAAAGTATGCCGAGTGGGTACTCATTGGATGGAGAATTTTATTTTGCATCCAACAAGCTCTCCCAATCGACCCCAAAAACAAGAAATACCTAAAAAATGTGATGATGATGTCATCATCACATTTTTTCAGGTATTTCTTGTTTTTGGGGTAGCAGGCCCATCAAAAGTATGCCGAGTGGGTACTCATTGGATGGAGAATTTTATTTTGCATCCAACAAGCTCTCCCAATCGACCCCAAAAACAAGAAATACCTAAAAAATGTGATGATGATGTCATCATCACATTTTTTCAGGTATTTCTTGTTTTTGGGGTAGCAGGCCCATCAAAAGTATGATGAGTGGGTACTTGTTGGATGCAGAATTTAATATTGCATGCAACGAGCTCTCCCAATCAAAATTTGAGTAAAAACACAGGGAGATATGTCGAAAATATGAACAAAAAAGTAGTTTTTTCTTTTCTTCCTCCAAAATTAATAAATATTATTTTATTATTTTAACTATTATTTTATTAATTTTTCTTAAGAGGCCCATTTTGAGTTGAAATTTACTCTAATGCATAATTACCTATTCATGCATTCATACTTCTATTGATAGTACGACATTCATTCAATCATGACAAGACTTGCATCATAAACATAAACAACCATTCGTTCAACCATGACAAGACTTGTATCATAAACATAAACAACCATACACATTCAATCATCAACACATAGGAGAGTTCACATGGAAACCCATCTGGGTAAAAACCACAAGGCGCTCTTCATCTTGCATGAGAAATATATGGCACCTTCAGCTTGCATTTGACTGCAAATTGTCTTAGATCTATCTTTCTTCTCAGACTCTTTCTTGCTCTCATGATCTCTATCTTATTTCTCCTAACTACTACTACCATCTACTGATCCACACGCGGCCTATATCGGCTTCTCTAGCATCTGCACCTCCCTAGCAAAGCTTCTCTTCTACTGCATCCTGTGTACTTTTGACTAATCTACCACTCTGATCTTACAACTTCCCTCTACTCCCTCAGAGATCATCCCACCACTAACTAATCAAAAGCAACTAAAGACTGACCTACAAAGCCACCAAAGAGTAAACTAAAAGCAACAAGCCACAACAATCAACAAGCAACCCTCTAACTATTGAATCACTCCTACTTATACTATTTTACATGACCAAGCAGGGTCGACTACATATATGAAATCCATTAACTGTCACCATAGGGCGCTCACCAGGCTACAACTGTGGTGATCATTACTTGATACGAGGCACTAACGCCCTTACTTATAGCATGCGTTCACTTGTGTGGAATCCTCTGACTTAAGCCGACTTCAACACCCACAAAATTCTTGTCGCTTTCGGTCATTAATTTGCGCTTGTGCTACTATTTTACCCTACAAGCATATTCCTTTCATGTAGTTTCCCTTTTCCATGCAGGTGACATCTTTTGTGCATATTCCTTCTTCTGCACAGTTTTCTTTGTCCACACAGATTTCCTCTTCTACGCAGTTTTCTTTGTCCATGCATATTTCCTTGTCTGCATAGATTTATTCTATACGTTCCATGTTCTTGCACGATGGATTGATTCTTGTGCATTTCTTTGTTTGCACTTATTTCTTGTGCAATTTCCCTAGGCCCAACAAAACATCATAAGTAATGGGGCTTATTCCCATAAGTGTCAGGTCAAAATTTTGGGATATTACATCCCTCCCCGCTTAGAACAACAACATCCCTGGTGTTCTAGGGACTAGGAATGAAATCATGAAACAAGGCAGGCTAATCCTCTCTCATGGTGGCTTCATCCTCCCAATTAGCCTCATTGACCTCAAAGTGCTTACATTGCACTTTAAACTAGACAATTGTGTGCTTCTTGAGCTGCACCTCTCTCTTGTCCAGTATATGAAGGGGTTTAGGTACAAACTCACCTTTAGGTTCCACCTGTAACGAGGATGAATCAATCACATGTTTAGTATCATATACATATTTCTTTAATAAGGATGTGTGGAAAATATTATGAACTCTTATGTGGGCAGGTAAAGCTAGTTCATATGCTAGTGGCCCTCTCTTGGCCAATATCTCAATGTTAGGGTACACAGGGTACTCCCAAAGGACTGAACACCAAGAGAAATTGCTTCACACAAATAGATCATAGATCAATAAACCAATGTTTGTCACATGGTTAAAACCCTCAAGAGGGAAACAGTCCATGGCCCCAGCCAAATAGCTACTTGGAGCAATTTATTATGCAAAAGAAATAAAGTTACATGAGCTTCTCATAATCGATCAACTAGCCAGGGACCCTCTATGCTCTTTAAATAGAGATCATAGACCAATCGGGTGCTAAGCCACGGATCAATGGTAGGTATGATCTAAGAGAAATTGAACCGTCGGATCACTCTATGTCTAGAACATATCGTGACCATCGGATTAGAATATTTACAAATGCATACTAATGCATACTAAAGAAACACACTTTTACCTAACGGATATATTACATAAGTTGATCTTAACTAACTCCTAAGTGTCTAAATATCCTAACATCCCCCCTTAAGAACAACTTGGGATAGGATTGAAGGATTTACAAAAGTGACACTATTAGGAGAAGGAAGTAGGAATTAGAGCCTATCCCCCCTTAAGGACACATTCCTAAACTCCTAACATAGACTGAAGTTTAGAAAACTACGCTTCTGTAAGAGACTTGGTGAAGATGTCTGCAATTTAATCATTTGTAGGGAAATAAAGAACTTCAATAACACTATCATGAACAAGATTTTTGATGAAGTGCATGTGTAGCTCAATGTGTTTGCTATGCTGATGTAGAACTAGATCTTTGGCAAGCTTGATGGCACTTTGATTGTTGCACCAAAGTGGAGTAGGTTGTTGCTGCTCGAATCTAAACTCTGAAAGGATCTGTCGAAGCCATAAAGCTTCCTAACTGGCATTAACTATGGCTCGATATTTGGCTTCTGCTGAAGAAAGAGAAAGAGCTTGTTGTTTCTTACAATCCCAAGTGATAGGTCCAAATCCCTGATTGAAAACATAACCTACAGTAGACTTTCGATCATCAGGATCGTCGGCCCAATCTGAGTCAGTGAAACCAACCAACAAAGGTTTCCCCCCTGTACTCTAATGAATCCCAAACTGAATTGTACCTCGAATATATCAAAGTATTCTTTTTGCTACTTTCCGCTAAGTTTCATGAGGAGTTTGCATATAATGAGAAACACGACCAACGGCAAAGGAAAGGTCAGGATGGGAATGAGTCAAGTATAAAATACTACCAACAAGCTGACGATACAAGGTGGCATCTACTTCAAGGGAAGTACAAGTGGCAGAAGGTTTGACTCCAAACTGGAAGGGAGAAGGGGTTGGTTTACAATATTCCATGTGGAAGCGACGAAGGAGGTCACAAGCATATTTAGACTAGGAAATAAAGATTCCTTCTTTGGTTTGCAAGACTTGGAGACCAAGAAAATAATGCAAATGTCCTAAGTCTGACATTTCAAAATTTTGCTTAAGACTGGATTTCACATGGGTTATAAGTTTAGGGTCACTACCAGTAAGGATAAGATCATCAACATAAAGAACAAGTGTGATGAGATGGTTTCCTACTTTCTTGGTATAGACATTGGGGTCAGAATGGCATCTAGAAAAACTAGTGTCAAGGAGAAAGCTATCCATTTTGGCATACCAAGCTCTAGGAGCTTGCTTAAGGCCATATAAGGATTTCTTAAGGAGACGAAAAAGGCTAGAGTTATTCTGAACATATCTAGGAGGTTTTTCCATGTAAATTTCCTCATGTAAATCACCATGTAAGAAGGTATACTTGACATCCATTTGATGGAATTCCCAGTTATGTAAGGCCACAAGGGAAAGAACAAGGTGAATGGAGTTCATTTTTGCTACAGGGGCAAAGGTTTCATTGTAGTCAATCCCTTCAACTTGGGAAAAACCTTTGGCAACTAACCTTGCCTTAAGTCTTTCAACACTTCCATCTGATGCATACTTAGTTCTGTAGACCCATTTACATCCGACAAGTTTTCTTCCTTTTGGAAGAGGAACAAGATCCCAAGTATCGTTCGCCATTAAGGAACGATATTCTTCATCCATAGTTGCATCCCAATCTGGATTTCCTGAAGCTTCTGCAAAAGTTTCTGGATCATGATTCTCAGAAACTTGAGCCAAAAGAGAAGAGGCTCACTGAAACTGAGAACGTGTTCGATGTTGATCTCTAGGATAACTGGCAAGATCACCAGCTGCTTCACATGTTGAATGGACCCATCGAGGAAGTATTGGTGCTGGTGCAATTGGAGGAACGTGAGTAGGCAGAGGTGGATTTTCATCCTCATTGTTGTCATTAGAAACTAGAGTTGGAAACCTGTCAAGGAATCTAGAAGAATAAGAAGAAGGAACAATCGCTAAATCAAGCTCTCAGGCCAAAGATGGCACACCTGCCAATTTAGGCTCCCAGGCCAAGATATTTTCATCAAATTTAACATATCTTCTAATGATTATATCATGAGAATGTGGCTGAAGAAGTCTATAACCTTTTACATCTTCAGAATATCCAACAAATATGCACTTTTCACTTTTAGGCTGCAATGATTTCTGTTTTTCATCCAGAATGTGAGCCCATGCTTCACAACCAAACACACAAAAGTGACTTACATCTAGTTTCGTTTTACTCCATGCTTCTTCTAGTGTTATACCTTGTAAAAATTTAGTGGGTGTGTGATTAACTATGTAATTTGCACAATTTATGGCCTCATCCCAATATTGAAGACTTAGTCCCTTAGATTGGATCATACAATTAGCCATTTCTTTTAAAGTGCGGTTCTTCTATTCAGCTACACCATTTTGTTGTTGTGTATATGGAACAGTGTGTTGTTGTTGGATTCCTTGTTCAGTGCAAAAAGTAGTGAACTTGTTGTTAACATATTATCCTCCATTGTCAAATCTTAACTTAATAATTTGATGATCAGATTGTTTTTCAACAAGGGCCTTGTAGGCCAAGAACATGTTAAATACTTTGCTCTTAAGTTTTAAGAAGTAAACCCAAGTGGGTCTGGAGTATTCATCAATGAAAGTTAAGAAATATTTGAAACCAAAAAATGAAGCAGATGGAAGAGGGCCACACAAGTCACTATGCACAAGCTCCAAGGGAACCGAGGCGTGCCAAGAGGCATGTTTGTCAAAATTGTCTCGATGATGTTTTCCGAGTACACAACCGGAACAAGCACCATCCTTGCAAGATACTAGCGAAAGACTATTCACCATATTGTCTTTACATAGCTGTTGCAATGAGCGATAATTTAAGTGACCAAATCGCTCATGCCAAAGTTTGCTCAAGTTATCACTATGAGCAACAAAAACTGAGGGAAAAGGTGATGAACCAAAGTTCTTAAATTTGTACAACCTGGTAATATCATCAACAATTCCAGTAGCAAGGATATTTTGAGGATTTTTAAAATCCTTGATTAGAACTTGGTGAGGTGTAAATGTCACAGTTTTACCTTCACCTGAATGAGTAATTTGATAGACTGATAACAAATTTCAAGAAATTAGGGTACACAGGGTACTCCCAAAGGACCGAACACCAAGAGCAACCGCTTCACACAAATAGATCACATATTGATACACCAATGTTTGTCATGTGGTTAAAACCCTCGAGAGGCAAACAGTCCACAGCCCCAGCCAAATAGCTACTTGGAGCAATTTCTTATGCAAAAGAAAGAAAGTTACATGAGATTCTCATAATCTATCAACTAGATAAGGACCCTGTATGCTCTTTAAATAGAGATCATAAACCAATCAGGAGTTAAGCCATGGATCAATGGTAGGTATGATCTAAGAGAAGTTGAACCGTCGGATCACTCTATGTCTAGAACATATCGTGACTATCGGATTAGAATATCTACAAATGCATTCTAATGAATACTAAAAAAACACACTTTTACCTAATGGATATATTACACAAGTTGATCTTAACTAACTCCTAAGTGTCTAAATATCCTAACACCCCCCCTTAAGAACAACTTGGGATAGGATTGAAGGATTTACAAAAGTGACACTATTAGGAGAAGGAAGGAGGAATTAGATCTTATCCCCCCTTATGGACACATTCATGAACTCCTAACATAGACTGAAGTTTAGAAAACTTTGCTTCTGTAAGAGACTTGGTGAAGATGTCTACAGCTTGATCATCTGTAGGGAAATAGAGAACTTCAATAACACTATCATGAACAAGATTTCTGATGAAGTGCATGTGTAGCTCAATGTGTTTGCTGCGATGATGTAGAACTGGATATTTGGCAAGCTTGATGGCACTTTGATTGTCACACAAAAGTGGAGTAGGTTACTGCTGCTCGAATCCAAAATATGAAAGGATTTGTCGAAGCCATAAATATTTCTGACTGGCATTAACTACGACTCGATATTATGCTTCTACTGAAGAAAGAGCAAGAGCTTGTTGTTTCTTACAAGCCCAAGTGACAGGTCCAGATCCCAGACTGAAAACATAACCTGCAGTAGACTTTCGATCATCAGGATCGCCGGCCCAATCTGAGTCAGTGAAACCAACCAACAAAGGTTTCCCCCCTGTACTGTAATGAATCCCAAACTGAATTGTACCTTGAATATATCGAAGTATTCTTTTTGCTACTTTCCAGTGACTTTCATGAGGAGTTTGCATATAACAGGCAACATGGCCAACGGCAAAGGAAAGGTCAGGACGGGAATGAGTCAAGTATAAAATACTACCAACAACCTCATGATACAAGGTGGCATCTACTTTAGGGGAAGTACAAGTGGCAGAAAGTTTGACTCTAGACTAGAAGAGAGAACGGGTTGGTTTACAATATTCCATGTGGAAGTGACAAAGAAGGTCACAAGCATATTTAGACTGGGAAAGAAAGATTCCTTCTTCGGTTTGCAAGACTTGGAGACCAAGAAAATAATGCAAATGTTCTAAGTCTGACATTTCAAAATTTTGCTTAAGATTGGATGTCACATGGGTTATAAGTTTAGGGTCACTACCAGTAAGGATAAGATCATCAACATAATGAACAAGTATGATGAGATGGTTTCCTACTTTCTTGGTATAGACATTGGGGTCAGAATGGCATCTAGAAAAACCAGTGTCAAGAAGAAAGCTATCCATTTTGGCATACCAAGCTCTAGGAGCTTTCTTAAGGCCATATAAGGATTTCTTAAGGAGACAAACAAGGCTAGAGTTATTCTAAACATATTTAGGAGGTTGTTCCATGTAAATTTCCTCATGTAAATCACCATGTAAGAAGGCAGACTTGACATCCATTTGATGGACTTCCCGGTTATGTAAGGCTGCAATGAAAAGAACAAGGCGGATGGAGTTCATTTTTGCTATAGGGGAAAAGGTTTCATTGTAGTCAATCCCTTCAACTTGGGAAAAACCTTTGTAAAAAACCTTTGGGAAACACCTTTGTACTAGAACACATAGTACATCACTGATACCATGTAAGGTTTTCCGTTACACCAAAAGCTGCTGATTTTGGTGAACATTTGAAACCCAGCACAACGCCCTATCACCAGGAGTGGTAGTTAGTCCACTTGTTTTATATTCCCAGAGGTGCAGCGGTTATACCATGTGGAGGTACCCGATACTCCAACACCCCGCCTCCGACGTAGATCAGGGAAATTGAACCTGAGACCTCAGCTCTGATACCATGTTAAGGTACACAAGGTACTCCCAAAGGACCGAACACCAAGAGCAACTTCTTCACACAAACAAATCACAGATCAATACACCAATGTTTGTCACATGGTTAAAACCCTCGAGAGGGAAATAGTCCACCGCCCCAGCCAAATAGCTACTTGGAGCAATTTATTATGCACAAGAAAGAAAGTTACATGAGCTTCTCATAATCGATCAACTAGCCAAGGACCCTCTATGCTCTTTAAATAGAGATCATAGACCAATCAGGTGTTAAGCCACAGATCAATGGTAGGTATGATCTAAGATAAGTTGAACCGTCAAATCAATCTATGTCTAGAACATATCGTGACCGTCGGATTAGAATATTTACAAATGCATACTAATACATACTAAAGAAACACACTTTTACCTAATGGATATATTACACTAGTTGATCTTAACTAACTCCTAAGTGTCTAAATATCCTAACACTCAAAGGTCCCACAAAATGTTGGTGCTAACTTTCAACACCTTCCCAAGCTCAATGAGCTTATTTTTTCTTTTAGTTTTAAGTACACATGGTCACCTATTTGATAATATTTTACTTTGTGTCATGAGAATCCCTCCTTCTCTACCCCCTCTACCTTCCAAGTCACCCTTTTTTAGTGGTTTTGAACAATATTGGGTGAAGGGCCTATTACTATACAAGCTATGCCCTTCGCCTTATTCGAGAATACCCCGAAGGGTGATGGCTAGGTAGAGGAGGAAGGGCAAGCAAGATTCTTGATTTTAGGTAAGTTTTAGTTAGGATAGATTCATTAACCCCTTAAAATTTTTAACTTACACTTAGTTCTATGAATAAAATTGCAGTAAAATAAAACTAAAACAAAAATCAACAAATTGGATGGACAGAGGCAGCTAAGCCGCACTGACAGTCCCCAGTTATTAAAAACCAACTTCTGAGTCACAGATTACACGTTTCGAGTCAAATGTGGCAAGGGGGTTGCCAAATGTTTCTAGAAAGAGGTGAGGGGGTTACTCAGATTCTGCAGATAGAAGCAGTCTATCTTTCTAAAGGAAGTCGTACCTTTCGGGGGAAAAAGGGCGACCTGGTCGCACCTGTGAGGCCTAAATGAGCGACCTGGTCCCTGTTTAGGCCTGATAAGTGTGACCTACTTCAGATTGGGTTTTTTTATTATTATCCTGAGTCATATCCGGTCGACAGTAACCTATACTGTGGCCAAATGGACTTGATTTTGCCTTGTGGAGGCTCGGTAGAAATAGAAACTGTAAATAAACAAGATTTAAACTAGATTTGACAACATATTTAACCTAGGGAAAAAACTGAACTGAAACTTGAATTTTTTAAAAAAAACAGACCCAAGGATCCTGTGGGATCGACTTGGTATGGTCACCAGATCTGTAGCAGGGATTTCTCCCTTGCTACAGGGAAGGAATGGCTACCTTCTGTCTATAGGATGGAAGGATAGGTTCCTGTATGGAAATGCAGAAAACAAAAACAACAATGAAGCTAGACAGTAATGAAAAAGAAAATGGAGAACCCCTCTGCAAACAATGTTAGGGTTCCACTCCTAATAACCTGCAACAACGAATTAGAAAACCTGCAAAGAGAAAATGAAAACCTGCAATCAAGCAATGGATTAGATAAAAGCAAATAATCAAATCAAAATACACATGTATACCTTCTCTTTGGGGCAATGGGCCACCATGCCCTAGCTGGAAGAAGAACCTCTCTCTCTCTCTTGGCAATGGAGGAGCTATGGCTCAATGGGAGAATGAATGGATGAGAGGGGGATGTGGGTGGCTTGAGAGACAAAGGGTCTCAAGGCATCCACAGGAAACATAATAGTATGCAAGGGAGGAATGTTATGAGAGTGATCTCCACCCCTCTATTTATAGCTTTTTTGGGGCTTTTTAGGGTTTTAAGCCCCTAGTTGGGGTTTTAGCCCCTTTTTGGGGATTTTAGCCCTGTCTGCCCTAACTTTAGCTCCTTTTGGGGTTCTTAGCTCCTTTTAGGGGTTTTATCACCTTTTTGGAGGCTTTAGCCCCTGGGAGAACTTATTTAGGCTCTTTTTGGGGGTTTTTAAGCCCTTTTGCTAATTATTAAGCCTTTTTGAGGGTGTGGGGGTCTAATGGGGTGAAATGAGGGTCGTGTCTAGGTGTCCTTGAGTGTTGTAGGCCATGTAGAGCCAAGTGAGGGATTTTTTTGGTTAATAGATTGCCCCATGATGTGTGAGGGTAGGAGCTCATCATATGGCCGACGAACATCATAGGATTTGCTGCGGAGAGGTGGTGCTTTCGAGGCTGGGGCATGGTGGCTTTTGGTTTTTTGTATTAATATGGTTCCCATCAATGGGTGAGATAAAAATAATGTGTGACATGTATATGGACAAGGTAGGAATCCCCATGCTCATGACAATGTCAAAACAATAAGGTGATCTATGCTCTATAATACAAGAGCCAATCATGTACAACTGATGATACAATAATGGCTACCTCAATTAGAGGATGACTATAATACTGATCATGGAATTGTCATGGAATGCTATATCTTCATGACTGACGTCCTACTGGATCTGGAACGGTACATAGATATATGGACTCACTAATGGAAAGTCAGAGTCTCTGTGGTACAAATATGCTACATCAATCATAAATATATATAGAAGCGATGTTGGGGCTTCTAAACACTGTCTCCAATGCAAATTGGAAATCACAAGGGCCATAACCTGTTTAGTTCCCTTGAATAGACTCATCAATGTGCTAGAGTCAGGTGACATCTGGGGTCTTCGACCAAATACTGCACAGACCAATACCCTGTATGAATCTCAGCAGTGCAATGATGTAGCTGTAGTTGAGCACGTGAGAAACAACCATCCCAAGAGGCACTAAGGACTCCTCTCAAGTGGTCTAAGGAACTCATCAATGAGGTTAATGAAACAAAGATACAGGGACCTATGGGTCTTTCCTCTAGAATATGTGTATTGTCATCGACAGAGGGAGACCTCCCCCTAGTTAAGGCAATGGTGTTTCATTGACCAGAGGCACAAGGGAGATAATAGAAAGATGTGAGACAATCTGCGTACTGACCCACTGAATGGGGAGGGGGGAAGGGAAAGAGTTGAATAGGGGCAGGGGAGTGTAGTAGACTCAAACTTCCTTTGTTCAGAGTATGACAGTAGGGTAGACTAGGAAGCACATGAAACTGACTCATGGGAATGGGATCATAGTTGTAATACCGGGAATGTCACTGCAGATGAGAAATAATTGGGGGAGTAGACACTTTTGATATTGATGGGATCCAAGGAAGACACATTGTAGAGTACTCTGAACAAAGGTGACCCAAAGGGGAAATGCTGCCAAACTTTTTTCTGTGGGGTGGTATCTAGAGACACTGTTGTGGTACAATCTCATGGATTTTTGGTGAGCCCAAAAAAGTAAATGCTCGATGGTGCTTTCAATTTTAGAGAGTCTGAAAGCACAAAGAATACTCCAATGGGGGCTCTTTTTCATTGGTAGTCTCCTTTGCCTGAAAAAGGATAAAAGTATACATAGGAGAGCTCACCCATCCTGTAGGGGATGAGAGACTTCTTTACTGTTGCTAGTCCAATCAAGTCAGAAAAGGTTAAACCTATATTGACTGGACGGTCATTCAGATACTTTTATGAGCATGAATGAAACCAATTTTTCTCGGCAATATTTTCTTGATGAGAAGGCTAGAAAAGAGCTTAACGACAACCCATGGTGAGCTTTTTCGTAAATTTTGTCCCCTCACACGAGAAAGCATAAAAGTATGTAGAGGGGAATGGTCTTGGCTTGAATATGCCAAGGTGGTCCTTTTCATTTGATGGTCTACATAGTCCACAAAAGGAGGTAAATGAGATGATGTAGATGCCCTTTCCTATACTTTAACGAGTGGGAAAGGAAGCAACTGCGCTCATCCATCTTTTCATTGTTTTTAGGAGTAAAAAAAGAGCTTAAATGAAAATCTAATTTGGTCACCCGATTGCGGTGGCACAGGTGGTGCCCCATATCGGGACGGTGGACAGTGGTCCAAAGGTCATCCATGTAGTATGGATGGAGCAGATGACTCTCAAACTTAGAAATACATGCACATAATAGATCGTAGCAGAGGCACATGAATCGATGCGGTAGAGGCACGCAAACCAAGGTCGCTCTCAGATAGAAGTCAGGAGAGTCACTTGTGAACTATGGTGGACGAACTTGACTACATGTGATGTGAGTGCGATTCTAGAGGCAGTTATAGGCCAAATACATGCAATAGAAATAATTCATCTTCTGGACAATGGTCCAAGGATCCGCATAAGGTGCGGTGGACATGGTGGATGGATATATGCTAAAATAAAAATGGTGTTCCTTAATGGGTGGTGGCCCGAAAACTCACATGAGTAGCGGTAGGCAAGAGTGATGCAACTATAGGTCTGCAGACACTTGCATCGCCATGATGTGACTCGTAAATCAAGGTAACTTTCAGGGAGAGGTCCCGAAATTTGTTTGTTAAACATGAGACAATGCTCTCATAAGGATATAGACATCTAGGCCTGGAGGTGTGAGAGGTGTCTCAAATAGGTTTTGGGCGACTTTGGATTAGCAACTAATGGTGCTGCCCCTAACTTGTGCTAAAACATTGAAAAACAAGAAAAGAAAATGAAGTGATTCATTGGTGATGTTAAGCATAAAATCTCTTGAGGTAGAGCCCATTGCACGGCTTCTTCAAGATTCAACCTTCTAAGTCAGCAAAGAGGTACGAACCCTTTTTGAGACAAAGATCATTGGCAAGGCGAGATGACAAAATCTGGTATTTTATGGGAAGAATCGATTCCACACTATTATTTAAAGGGAATGCGGTAAAACCGAAGACGGTCTTACATATATCTCCATCATCGCCTAAGTAGTTCTAGGGTAGATTAGGTGGATCTTCCACAGCCGATGAGATGGAAGGGAAACTAGTGCTAGAGATCATGTAAATGGTATTGGTTGTGGCTTTGGTTGCCTTTTCCCCAGTTTCTGTTGGAGGAAGAGGGGTAGGCTTGGAGACATGAGGAGTCTTTGATGGACTTGGAGGTAGGTGCAACATCATATCAATTGGATGGACATGAGTCAACACATCCTGGGGCCTTAGAGGTAGGGTAGGTGGTTCAAGGTACCACACAGGATCTTGCAGTGTGAAATCCTATAGATTGTGGGCTACCAAGAAAGACTTACTCACGATCTCGGATGGTAGGAAAAGTAAAGGGAAAATAAAAAGGAAAAGGATCATGTTGAGTGGGAATGAACCCCACTATTTCCCTCATAAATGAGGTTGAGGTTGCAACTAAGGTTGCAGCTGTGGCTGGGAAAATAATGGAAGAGACAGGTCTGATGGATCATCGGTGATGGTGGAGACAAGAGGGTCTGTAGAAATTGACATCATGTAAATGGACATGGTGTCTGAAGAAGGAGGTGGGGGGTGAACTTCTTCAATTAGGGTGATCTCAGATTCAATGAAATGTTGTCAAAGGTTGGCTAAAGCCATTCAAAATTCGAACAAGTCTTAGCAATGGTGAGAATAGTGTCCATACAAACTGTAGAGGGCACAAGCATGGATTTTTCTCAGTGACTTGTTTCTCACTATTGGCGCACTTGGAAGCTCAACCATGGGGAGGTTTTCAGTTATATCCATGGCGTCCAAATGCGCATGGATCATTGGAATCTTAGGGCAGTTCTGAGTCAGAAGGTCCTGTTCTTCACAGACGGTGCAAGGTGGGATCTATTAAGGTTCTGCAGTAACTTTCACATTCTTTCCCTTGGCCCTTTTTGGGAGGGGTGATGCAGGTGCGGGTGTGGTGGTTGGTTTTTGCGGGCTGGGTGGAGGATGAGACTCGATCGTAGTGGGTTGCATGGGGGTTAAGACTACCCAGGGCATTGGTGGTTGAGCTGGTGGATCAATATACCACATGGGAATTCCCAATGTAAAGTTGGGTAGGTTTAGAGTGGTCATTACTAGCTTGCTCATGAAACTAAGTGGGGGAATAAGGAAGGGAATTGTATGGACTTGAGAGGAGCCCAGATAAATCCCTGATGGTTGCATGTGGGGGTGAGGTTATGGTTGTGACTGCCCATAATGCTATGGCGGTGGACAGTATTATGGCTATTGTTGATGTTGCAGCTGTAGAAGATGTTGTGGTTGGGGTTGGGGCTGCAGCTGTGGTTGTTGTTTGGGTGTAGTGATGCTGGATGAGAGGATGCACAAGTCCATAGTCTCATTTGGTGTCATTGGTGGTGACACTAAGGGGAAATGAGCCGTCATGATGGGATCGACAAAAAACCCAGGGCCCACATTCAATAATGAGGAGGCTGTTATGTTGTCAACCATGGTGTTGATTGCAGGGACAACATTGGCATGTGTGGTCCTCCCTTGCGGATCAATGGTGTTGATGGTAGGGATAACATTGGAGGGTGTCGTTAGCCCTTACAGATCATGATAAGTAAGATGGTCAAGCGTCATGATTTTCCCTTCATGGGGGAACATCATGAGACAAAAGACAGTTGATGCGATAGCTCTCACGATGTACATATAACTTCTTCCAAGCAGAAGGTTATAGTCCAATTGAGCATTGACAACCTCTATGTCAATTAGAACTGTCTTCCCAACTAATGTGATGGGGACATGGGGGAGGATTTCTTTGGGCTTTAGTGGGATGTCCTTCATAAGCCCGCAGAGTTATGGAGGATGGTTGCAAAATTGGGGATCCAAGTTTCTGCCAGACTAGGGTAGACATAATGCATGTAGATGCCCCCTCATCCACTATGCACTGGTGCACAACTAGATTCCTGATAGACAATGAGATTTGAAAAGCAATGGTTGATGGCATGCACGGTTCTCCATTCTCTGTGTTGAATGTAATCAACTTGGAATCGAAGGGGTCTATGGACCCAAGGGCGGCTAGTAAGGATTTTCGTTGCATTGGGCACGTTTTGAGTACCTCAAGAGCAAACATGGTGGTTGGTGTTGTTAGTTTTTCATCATATAAGCTAGCATTACGATCTTAAGATCTTTTAACTAAGAGAATAACAAGCACAGCAATAAAACATAAGCACATCACAAGAGACAAGAGACACAAAGATTTTTTCTTGGGGAAACCATAAAGGAGAAAACCCCGCAACTTCCTCAGAGATAGAATCAGCACCAAAACAGTAAAAGCCCAAAATAGTAAGATGCACTCCCAACAACAGTAGTCTTCTTCTTGTCTAGTCCCAGTGTATTTCCTTCCTCACTAATGCGCCACACTTAAGTGAGTGAATGATGTGTGTTGCAAGTGATAAATAGAGAGGCTCTCACTCTCTATTTATATTCTCCTGTTCACTTGAAGTGCACTCCAACATGTCTTCCTTAACAATTACTTACTAGAGCTGACATCTCTAGGAGTGTCTAATAACCCTAGTGCCCCACCACTTGTGGGGAATTTTCCTCCTCTGACCAATAGGAGGTTAACACAATGGTGGGGACTATTGCCCCAACTTACAATGACTCACCTAGGGTTGAATTCACTAGGATAGTCTAATAACCCAAGGGCCCCACAACTATGGGGACTTTAACCCTTGACCAATAGGAGGGTTACCCACAATGACTTGACATGAATTTCTCATTATAGAAACTTCCGGAAATAAACATCGGGGTATGACATGACTCAAATACATTAAAATACATACTGGAATGAACATTGGGTTACAATATATAAGAAATACAACTGAATACATTCCGAAGTTACAATTACATCAACACTCCCTCTTAACTAGGAAGGTATTCTCTTGACACAATTTATCAGCACAAGTCTTCTTCTTTGTATCATCTGGGTCATCGTCAGGTCTTCGTCATCTTCAAAGTCATCTTCATCTTCAAGTCATCTTCATCTATAAGTCATCTTCATCGGATCTGGATCATCTCTCGATTTGGATCATCATGGAGCATCATCACTAGATCTGGATCATCATTTGATCTGGATCATCATGGAACATCATCACTGGATCTAGATTATCTCTTGATCTAGATCAACATCATTGGACTAGATCTGGATCATCACTGCTGGATCATCGTCACTGGATCTCAATCATCTCTCTATCTATTATAGCGGATTTCACCACACTAGGTGAATCACACATTGTATGGCCTTCCCCTGTCCCATTGCAGACTCAATAGCCCCTATGGACCACTTTTTGTCTTTTGATGTATCATTGACCATCCCTAAAAACATTAGAAAAATTATATATGCAGCATTTTCCCCGATAACCGCGTACATACGCGGATATTCCCTCTATAGTCGTGTACATCGGGATGTGTACATAATCCAAAATCCTTTGGAGCGTTCCTTGTCTTGGATCTGACTCATATGACTCCTGGCCTTCCATATGCCTTGAGATCGCACAGATTCGACCTTTCAGTATCACTTTGAAAATCTATATAAGGAACCCTTGAGACATTGAAAGCATAAGAGAGAATTGAGAGTACCGAAACTATAGTCCATTGTTGCCAGAACTTATGCTTGAGTCTGCATCCCTTTGTCCCTTGGAGCACTATTGTGTTCTTCCCAAGCTTTCCATTTTCTAGTAAGCTTGCTATCGGAGTGATGGAGGATTGAGGTGGTGGAGGCCCAAGTGGGGGATTCAGTTTCTTCGGTTCGCAGACGTGCCGTCAGAGGTTGTCACTTGTAATCTATGATTCATATTAATAGAAATATCTTTTCCTGTCCAGTAATGTGTATTTGAATGAATATTGTTTCCATTGGAATATGTCAAATGCTTATACATTATTGATTATATATGCTAGAATAGATATAACACCATGAAATATAGTATGCTTGTATTGTTTACTTGTTGTTGAGGACGTGTTATAACAATTCAAGCTGAAGATTGGAAAGCTCAACGGGGATCTACTTCAACCGTCCGGAATAAGGTACGAGGTTCGATCCTTTAGTGTTAGATGTTTTTATTTCTATTGCATATTAGGAAAGATTGATTTCTGGAGTCTCGCTATCTGTTGTGGTACCCCAAGCCATAGGAATTTCTCTCCGTAACAGAATTGGTGACTCCGCTGGGGATGTTCCTTGTTCTTCTTTGGGGTTGGGGGCACAATGGGCTTGTTATTATTGATTTGCTCTCTGTTTCTCTCTGTTTCTATGTCGCATGTTATAGTATGTTTGTCCATTGATACTCCCCTTTATTGGTTTGGCCTTGACCTGCTTTTTACCACTGCCTTCTCTATATACGGGGGTTTTTGGCCAACAGTCGCGTGTATACGCGGATTTTTGGACAAAATATGCATACATACACAGCTGCTCTTTATACAGTCGCGTACATCCTCCCTTTTGGTGAGTCTGATGTTGTGGGAAGTTGCTGGGTGGGTTGTGAGTGTGGTTGGGTATTCGTTGGGTCTAAAGTTGTCTGTGGGATGCTTCTTTTGTGACTAGAAACCGTTCGTACTGATCTCAGGTATAACGTCTACACTGGCATATAGGTTAGGTTCACCATCGTTTGCATTTTTCATGACCTTATGACCATGTCACTATATCCTTAGGTACGAACCCACTCTATTATGTCACAAAACCTTCTTGCTGCTATAGAAGTGGCATGATATGAGTGGTAGAGCCTCACCTTACATGGGTACCCTAGTTAGCGCCTTATTTGCATTTGGTGCCCATGCCGATGTTTCCCCCTTTAGGGTGTGGGAGTCCGTTGTATAGTATTTACATGACATTTAGCAAGAGCCTCATACTCCTCTTGATCTTATGTTGGCCTTTTTCCCTCCGGACTCCCCTTGTATCAAGTTGTGGATGCATTATCATGTGCTTTGCCTGTCTTATTGAGCTTTATACCGGCTCCCCTGACATTGCGTTTCAGCCATATAGCCCGAGCTTGTCTCATGTCTAGCCATGCAGAGCCTTTATTTATATCCTTTGAAACTTGATTCCCTTTTTACCGAGAGGGGATTTTCCCCCGAGTGTCGATATCCTACACATGTATCCTTGCATTGATGCATAGGTATGTTCCACTGCTTGGAACTAGTTTGTTTTCCCTAAATGACACTCGTCTCCTCCTAGTTTGTAACTATAAAGCTAGTTTATTCTTTTTTCAAGCTTTTCAAATAACTGAAAAAGACCAAAAAAATCAAAAAACCAAAAATCCGGACAAGAAAAGATATTATATTTGGCAGCTGTCGAGTCGTGTCGCCTTCGAACAGAGCACTGTATATCACATCCATTGGTTGGGTTATAGTTTGACTTAGGAGCTGTACTCGTTATCTGAGTTTTATCTCCACTGACTGGTTAAGCTTCCAGTCCCTATGGAGCCTCTATTGATGCCTCCTGCGTCATAGGGATGTCCCAATTTTTTTATCGAGTCTATGCTTCCTTCTTTCAATCACCATACGCCGTTATGCTCTTGTTTGAAGGAAGTTGAAACCTGTGTCGGCCATTCCTCAGTTATCTTGACTTTGCATGTCATCCATTCCCGGTACAGTTACTAGTTCGTGCACCTTATGATCGAGTCCTTCCACATTATACAGCTTTGCTGAGTACCTCGTGTTGGATGATGGGGGATGCCCTAATTCCCTCCTTCCAGCGGATTTCATCCCATCGACTTCAGATCATTTATTATGGGATTGGAATCTAGAGTCATTTTGAGTGCCTTGAGACTTGCAGTGATCAGTGGCAGGTTCTCTCGCCATCGACAGTTTTGGGAATACATCAATGTCCCCTAATCGATGGATTCTCTCAAGTGTTCGACCTCAACACATTTATTCACACTTGTTAGTTTGCACTCTAGTACCTTGATTCCCATTTTCATTATTGGTGGGTGATCTCGCGTCTGTTAATGGTATATATCAATGACCGGTAATCAAACAATGGACTACTATGTTCGACCTCGACACCTCTATTCGCATAGTAGGACATGTACTCGTAGCGGTTTGTGTAGAAGACCTTCCAAATTGGTGGCATCCACTATATGCTACCTCCTTGATCGTGCCAGTATTCATGAGATTTCAGCTCTCGTGACTTGTTCCAGTATATGTCAGAGATTTCCAGCCACTATGGAGATTTTGATCTATTATATATCTTCAGCCTTTGTGGAGATCATGGTCCTTTGTATATCTTCCTCATGGAGATTCTGATCTATGTATATTGTACGTGGCGATGACCACATCTATGTGTTATCATGTTTCATTCCTATTCATGGCCATTGTACTCTTATGTATCCAGGACGGCTATATGTATTTGCAGTTATATGCAGAGTTGTATTATGGTATTTTGCTGATTGGGTGGCTGGTCTTCCATTTGGGTACCTTCATCACTTCACTTCTGGGATGGACTTATAATGTATTTCGGACATCATATAACCCCTCTGATCTCATACATTAGGGGGCATCTGTTATAGTGGATTTCACCACACTAGGTGAATCACACATTGTATGGCCTTCCCCTGTCCCGCTGCAGACTCATTAGCCCCTATGGACCACTTTTTTTCTTTTGATGCATCATTGACCATCCCTAAAAACATTAGAAAAATGATATACGCGGCATTTTCCCCGATAACCGCGTACATACGTGGATATTCCCTCTATATTCGTGTACATCGGGATGTGTACATAATCCAAAATCCTTTGGAGCGTTCCTTGTCTTGGATCCGA